>SGPK01000323.1:0-28709 GCA_004802695.1 Phellinidium pouzarii
TGGACGCGAACGGAACCAATCCCTTTACGGAAACGCGTTTCACAGGGCCAGGGCCAGAGCTCGGGTTGCTTACGCTCGCGCCGGAGCCGGAGGGCTGGGAGACAGGCTGCGGGTGGTGTCCAGGAACGTGCAAGTGGACTGGATGCGTGTACCCAAGGATTGGACTGAACTCGACGCGAAAACGCACTGACTTCATTGTCACTGCACCTGTATTCATGTCTGTGGATAAAATAAAATGGCACATAAATCAATAATTAATAAAAAAAAATAGAAGCGGTGAGAAGCATACCGAGCACCTCGTCCATCCGACAACGCAGCACGCCCCAGCCCTGTGCGTCCTCGAGAATCACATGGCATCCAAGCAGCTGTAGCACACGCGCCGCCTCATCCCGTGTCGCGAGGCAGTTTTCAACAGAGTGTAGCACATACTGCTGCGCCTTCCAGTTGAACAGATTGGCGAACCAACCCTTTACCTCACCGACCGCTCCCGCTGGTACCGCAAGCATTGCGGTACCAGCAGAGGGCTCGGAGACCGAGTGCGAGCGCCGTGAATTTGAGTTCGCGCCCTGGCTGGTGCTACTGTCTGAGCCAGATGACGTCGAAGAGGTTTGATTAATGTCTGAAGGAAATGATTAAAACAACCATAAAAGAATGGAAGGGGCAGGATAAGTATGCTCACATCTATTCCGCATGGGCCTGTTACGTCCATGAGCCATCATCCTCGCACTTGCCGCAGCAACATCCCGCTCGACGTCGATCTTCTCAATCTTCATATAGCTGTCGTCCTCGTCATCGACATCCCCGTCAAATTTTTCGGCCACACATCTATGCATGTCATCCTGTCCCTCAGATTTAAGACTGCCGAGCCTATTTCTTGATTGAGAATCCGACGCGACGACAGACGCAGAACTTCCACTTCTCTCACTATGTACGTTCTCCTTATTGTGATCCCCCTCGTTGTGAGTATCCATGCCCGTGGAGATGAGGTTGATCGCTTTCTTGTTCGGCAGACTGTACCTGAAGTCCGGCGAATTCGTGCCCGCGTCCCCCAGGTGCAGCCTTTTCGGGTTGCTGCATTCGTGCTGCTCGTCAACGGCTTTGGTTGAGGCCCCAACTTCCAGGCCGTCCCGGGTTCCTGCACCCCCAAATCCAAGACCCACTCCCTGTTGACCTTCGCTCATAAGCACCCCGAAATTCTTAGCGACATCGTCGATAGCACGTTGTAATATGGGATCTTCCACCGTTGGCTTCACTAACCAGGGCACCGCTGACGTCCTATTACCACCCACGTCACTACCAATGATGACGTCTGGTGGCGAGGATGCTGGCGTTTGTAGGCGCACGCGAGGAGAACCAGGATAGAATGCGTCGGGCAGCGAAATCGCTGCCGAAGGATCGTACCGCTGCTGGCTGAGTGGAAGTCCGTCGATGGTCCGAGTACGCGGGCGAGTCCTCTGTCCATTCCTGAGCTGCCNGGGGGCTGGGCGACGACATACTCACATCCTCCTTCTCCCCATCTATTTCACGGTGTGCATCGCGGGAAATGGGCGGCGACGATACAGGTCGAGTCTTGTGAAGTAAATACGAAGATCGTAGGGTGCGCGGGCCAAGAGGAGAGGTCGGGCGTGTACGCGAGTTTGCGGGAGAGGGCGACGGGGACTCTGGCGTTGGACCGCCAGGAGAAAGCGGTGACATAACGCGGCTAGTTCGGATCTGAGAGGTTTGCGTATTGTTTGTAATAGTTTCTGAGTCAACTAACACGGCAGACGAAGGCAGTCCCGGGGCCTGAGCAGCAACAGCCCGAACTTTCATGGACGGCGCGATGTAGTGCTTGATGTTATATCCGTCATTAGAAAAGAGACTTTGCATGCCATATTCCTCAAGTGTACGTTCACGGTGTCTTGCGAGAAGAAAATACAACACCTTAATAAGTGAGCCTTGCCCTGGAGGACTGAGCAATTCAGATATAACTTCGTCGTAGGTGTAACCTACGCAGATGAGCAGAAGCGAGCTAAGAAGATATTGCTTAACGAGAGCCTTAGAGCGAAGAGGTCTATCAAGTTCAGAGATAGACGGAGCAGCAACGTAAGTTATACCAGGAGTCGAGTGTGCCAGAAATGGATGTGCAATAATCTCAGCCATTGTGATACGCTTGTCGACTTCAACGACAAGTATACGACGGATCAGGTCGGCTGCCTCAGGAAAGACATAGGAAGGTATTTCGAATTTTCCACTCTTAACCTTCTGAAGAAGTGTGCGAATGTTCTTATCATCAAATGGGAGGCGGCCAGTCATGAGTGCAAAGAGGATAACACCACAGCTCCAGATGTCGGTCGCAGTGCCAGAGTAAGGTTCACCACGAACAATTTCGGGGCTCGCATAGTGTGGACTTCCGCAGCTAGTCTCGAGATGGTGTTCTGGTGGAGCGAAAGCAGCCATCCCCCAGTCAGCAATCTTGAGGTGAGGTGGGTTGAGAGACGCAATAAGAATGTTCTCTGGCTTGAGATCACGGTGAATGACGGCGAATGCATGCGCGTAGGCAAGTCCATAGATAATTTGCTTGAAATAGCAGAGAGCCTTATGAGGTTCCATACGGCCGTTATTAACAAGGTAATCAAAGAGTTCGCCGCCGTCGACATACTCGAGGACCAAGAACAACTCGCGTTCGCCCTCGAAGACGTCGAAAATGCGGACGATGTTCGGGTGGTCCATAAGCTTCATCATTATTATCTCCTTATCTATCCCGTTGCGGTGCTTCTCAGCCTTATTCTCTCGCGTGCGAAGAGAAAGTCGGGACGAGAGTACGGTTTCGAGTGGCAGGATCTTGACGGCGGCCATCTGACCTGTCTCGCAGTGTCGAGCAACCTTGACACGACCACTAGCACCCTTGCCGACACATTCGCCGAGAACCCAGGGACCTATTTGAGCAGGGTCTGTTACAAGATCGAAAGTGCCGCGAGGGACTCCCGCCTTCTCTTTCTCCCATCGAGTGCCGAGTGGGGCCTTGTACTGGACGGGGTGCGCCTTCGGGGGTGAGAGCGGGTCTGATATTTGAATTGGCATAATTTTGCAGAAATTAAAGAGGGTATCGCTGTAGAGTAATGTGGGCAGGAGATAGTGCTAGTCGTAGTCGTGAGCCAAGAAACGGGTGGCTGACTCGTGCGCGTCTGGGGTTACGTTTGTGACATCACGTGATCGTGTAGCTGCTAGTGCTTTCCTAATTCCAATTGTCAGATGTCTCCTCAGACTCTCGCCTGGTCAGACATGTCTCAGCCTTCTCAAAGTCCTCTGTAAGTTCAAGTATTCTAAATCTCTGGACAAACTTTTTATTTGTTAAAATCACCTGCAGTGCTGTAGTATTCCTGTTGCACATTGCGCTGGAAATCCCAGTCGCTATTCAGGGTATATGGGCGCCCGCCAACCTTCCCTTCCTCGAGCTGAATAATACGTCACTCGTTGTTCTAAAGCTCTATGCCTCTCTTTCTTTCGCGTCGTGTATCGCTGCAATTCTCTGCTTCTCCCTTCCTGGTGTGTCTTGTCACCGAGTCCTCCTAATAGTCCCTGTTCTGATATAGTTGCACTTGTAGATTTCCTCCCTGGGAAACGCGCATTGGCTATAGGGCTAACCGTCTACCACTGCATTGCATCTACTATTCTCTACCAGTCACCACGCTTCATCCCACATACCTTTGGTGCTTTCTTCGAATCGTGCGTTTCCCTTATCTCCCCTCCGTGTTTGCATCTAATCTAGAAATTAATAGCTACAATGCAACGCCAGAGGTAGTTTGGGGAAGTTTACACGGATTTATCGGCCTTGGTTTCGTGTTCTGGTGGCAGTCGACCGTCGCACTGACCGCTGCCGTACGCAAAATGCAATGATTCACGCTTATGCGTTTTTTGTCTGTCAACTAGTAGTTATCGATCGTGAGGTATAAAGCTGTGGCTTTGCGATTCGTGTATACCTGCTTGATGTTTGGCCGTATTTTGTAGACGATGTACTAGACATGTGAGTTCAGCGTGCTAATATGAATGTACTGTACTCAAGATTCGCCGCCGGTTATGGCTTCGGCCCGTTCGGTCAACTTTTCACTACAGTTGAACCCCTCCAATTGTATCACCTTCCTAATGCATAATCCCTCCTAATGTATAGACTTTGGCTTCCACCAAGTTGGTAGTCAGTAAATGCCTATATGTTCATGCATAAAATGCATAAACATTTTATTGCATAATGCATACCCAATTGGAGTATGCATTAAGACAGGTCGGCTCAGGGTCGGTTTACATGCAAAACGGTAGGGTATTTGCTTCTACTTTATTGACCTCAAACAACCCAACCTCAATATGCTCTTAGACCTCCAACAGCAGGCCTCCCTTATCTGTCTGGAGGAGGAGGACTGGTGTCAAAGGCCTATATTTCTCATTTATCATAATCATAAATTGATTAGCTTTCAATTACATAATAAATCTGAGTCTCCCTTAATGCATAGCTTCCACCAACCTCTATACAACAGGAGGGGTTTGAACTGTATTAGTCTTCAAACGCGTTCTCATTCCGTCTCTCAACGGGCGTAGGCACATACGTCCTTTATCTTCACCGTAAGATATCTGAACGATGGCGGCGCCGCTCTATACAACCGCTTCGGGTCTGCTTTTCCATGCAGGAAAGATCCTCGTCGTCACTGTCGGTCTTCCTGCTCGCGGCAAGACGCACATTTCACGCGCACTCGAGCGTTACCTGCGTTGGCTTGGTGTCAAGACAACCGTTGTCTCGCTTGGAGATTACAGGAGAAAGACTCTTGGTGGCGCGCAGCAGATCCCAAGCGATTACTTCACAATGGGTGCGTTCCGTCCAGGTTCGCTGACTGTACTGTTGCGTGCTGAGTTCGATGTCTTACATTAATATCAATGATCAACGCTCATGTCCTATGATCGGCTGCTTCTCTTCATTCCACTTGCATGACTCGTTGGAAGAAGGCGAGAAAAGTGCGGCTACGAAAGCGCTACGTGCAAGTGTGTCTGCGGGCTGCGAACAGCTCCTCTGGCGTTTCTTCGAATCAGGTGGTCAGGTGGCCATATATGATGCAAACAACGGCACTCGTGCTGCACGTAAGGCGCTTGCTGAGCGCTTCGACAAGGAAGGAATACATGTCGTCTTCCTTGGTATGTGCGCCATTTTACTTTTAACTATGAATGCTGATGATGCGAAACGTCAGAGAGTATATGTGATAACAAAGAGATCGTTGAAGCAAACATACGAAGCGTCAAGATATCCTCTCCAGATGTGCATTTCTTTCTGTACATCACAAGAAAATAGGTCAACGACTGATAACCCCTCAGTATAGGACATGGGACCCAGAACGAGCCGTTGACGATTACTACCGGCGCATACGCGATCATGAAATTTATTACGAACCCGTCGAAGAGACAGACTGGCCATTTATCCGTATCTTTAACGTACGTCTTCTAAATTTTCACTCTCATTCGCATATTCATAAAATATGTAGGTAGGCGACAAAATCGAGGTCAACGTGAGTATTTGTCTCAGTGCTTTGACATATTAAATTTAAAGATACATTAATAAATAATAAATAAAACAGAAAATCCAAGGATATCTTCAGGTAAGGCGTCTGAAACTTTGAATAGACGCTGCATTGGATTGATTTTGCTTCTCCATATCTGAACCTTGCATTTGAAACAGTCACGAATAATTTTCTTCCTTATGAACATTCACAACAAGTATCGGACTATTTACTTTGCTCGTGTGCGTAGTTTATTTCTTCTTCCTCCTTAAACTCGCCTGGTACCAATTTTTCTACACGCATTTCGCACTTGCTGGCACGCATATATGCTCAAACTACCGGTTCTACAGTCCGGCCAGTCCCTCATCGAGCACTCTTATAAGCTCGATTCAGACCTTTCACCCGCAGGCTGGGAATATGCCGCACGTCTTAAAGATTTCGTCCTTGAGCGTCGTGCGAAAGCTCTTGAGGCGCGGGGAATGGACCCTGCGGAACGTAAACTAGTCGTGAGCGTTCTCTTCATTCCATCTCTGCCTTGTATTGAATACTTTGACTAGATTTGGACCTCCGCGCGCCGCCGCGCACACCACACTGCGTGGCCTTTCCTCACTCATGCAGCATCATATGGTCCGTCCGCCGCGGCGTCGCCGAATCCCATACACTCCAACCCTGCTTCGCGTCTCTCAACACCACTGCTCTCCGCCATAACAAACGCAGCAGCAGGAGTTCAGAGTGCTCCTCCTGCCATGCCTGCGTTACAACTACCGGATTCTGCAACAACTGTGGATGCGGATACTAAGGAAGTTAAGGTACCCCAAACTGCAGAAACACCGCCTAAGCACACCGGCATGTCTCAGACACCGAGTTCTAATCCTAATCTCAACGCGAACCCAAATTTACCGCCTCGTCTCTTCTCGTCCGTGAAGGTTGTTGAGAAGCAACAGATGAGCGAGATTAATCCAGGCGTGTGGGATGGGCTGTCTCCGGACCACGCACAGGCAAAATACCCAGACGAGTGGGCACGCTTCCTGCGTGATCCCTATGCTTTCCGCGCTCCGCGTGCAGAAAGCTACCATGATCTATGCAGTGAGTGTTCATCATCATCTAACTCAAGAGGTCNAAAAAAGGGTTAATGTCTTACGTTTTCATAGTTCGTCTCGAGCCAATCCTTGTTGAACTAGAGCGCGAGCAAGAGGACCTACTCATCATCGGACACGCATCTGTCATCCGGTGCCTGCTCGCGTACCTCATCGGACTTCCTGCTTCTGAAATACCGGCAATTGAGGTTGCGCGAGGCGACCTCCTCGAGGTGCGGCCTGCCAGTTATGGTGTGCACAGCTCGGCGTACCATTTCTGGGATGGCCCAGGACGCCGCGGGAGCAGCGGTGCGGGTGATGGAAAGGGCCAAAGGGGCCTCAAAGGAATGGGTTTGGGGATGAGTATGGTGACAGGAGGCGAGGGTGTTGCAAAGGCAAGACCGGAAGGTGCAAAGGGGAAGGACAAGTCCCGCGCTGGAAGTGCAAGCTCCATACACACTGGTACAGATAGCAGAGGCCACAATACGATGAGAGGAAGTGGGGAAGATGGGAGAGAAGGCGCAGGCGGCGGCACGGGAGTGTTTAGTGCGGCATTTGTTAGCGATGGCGAGAGCGATACGGAACGCAGAGGCGAAGCTGATAAATGCGAAGACGAGGAAGAGCTAGATGGTGACGAAGAAGGTGACGACTCGGATGAGTCGACAAACTTCTACGAAAACTATGCAGAGGACACGAAGGGGAAGCGGAAGTTTGATGTTGAGCAGTGACCTGAGCAGTGCAGCTGATAGGGATACATGATTGAAGCATGGAAACCTGTGCGATGTGCGATATTTTGGCGCTTCAAATTGAACGCAGGTCCGATAGAGTTATCCCAAGTACCGTAAAAATAAGAAGTTTGTATTAAATAATTTAATCCAATGTTTATGTATTTTTCATAGACTTTTGAAATGTTCTGCTTGTCGACATTTCGCGAAATTGATTCTGAAACTACAGTCTATAACTCAGCGCATAACCTAACTTCCTGTAAATTTGGTTGACATCTGAGGTTGATACCTGAGGGACTTCCTCTTCGAATTTCGAAGAACAGACGCGTCGCGACGCGAGCGACTGTCACGTGGATGATCGGCGGCTTCGGCTAACTCTTTGAGTTCAAAGTTTAACCGGCGCGTCAGAAGAATAGTTCACAGTTCACATATGCCCTCTCAGAGTCCCCGTGCATTTACATTGTCCATTTTCACGTTTTGACGCTTTCAAGTGAAGCCAGAGAGCAGAGACGGCTTCTCCAGGTCTCCCGGCGTTTGGACATCTATTTACTTGTTGCGTTGTTCTCGTCAATGCCTCGTGCGAAACTCGCGTTAACTACGGGTTTTATTTTTGGCGGTAGTGCTACTAGTCTTTGGTCAAAAGTAGCTTTGGCCTTTGCCACTAACTTGCACTGCGCATCTATTGTTTACAGTTAAGCGGAAGTCGGAAATTACTCATGGCTCCCTGCTATTGACGATGCACGGCATATAGCATATGTGAAAGAACCGCAGCATTGATACGATAATGAAATCTTTTTCAAACGTGGCTTCCTGTCTGTTCTCTTCTCATGCATCGTGGGGTAACGTGCCCTCCACGCTGCTCTACGTCAGTATACATAAAATCCAGCATTTCGACAGACAAAGGCGAGCGTAACGGGCATGCAAAAAACGAAACAGGGGCTGACCCGCAGGAATCAGTAGCTCGTAGGAAATGAATTGTAGCTGATAGGAGTACGGAAAAGGTTCTAAAGCTCATTATGCGCAGTCTTATTGTGCATCATTCTCTAGAGCACTCAGTCACCTGCAGCTGGATATGACTTCTTTGCTGGATATGACTTCAAGTTTCAGTAATGATCTCCACATCTCAATTGGCGCACCGTCAATCACTCAATTGCGGCGCCAGGGCCGAATAACCAGACTCGGCACGGAGCCAAACTTCATCACTTCATGAGTGCAGTCTGGGAAGACCAAAAAATCCAAGCCCTGCGCAAATTTAGAAAAGGAAAGGAAAAAGGCAAACAGAGAGAAGCTTCTAAGACAGTGAGGTTTTTCTTTCATTGGGACCCTAGCAGCTGACAGGCCAAGGCAGCGGGGAAGAATTGATTAGAGATACGTGAAATAGCAGTAAGCGCTCACAGACGTCGAGCGCCGGGGTCTTCGCACCGTGTGCCTCATCCTACAGGAGCGTTTGAGACTGCAGAGTCGGCGACAGGTAGACGACCATTTGCAAGGCGAATAATAGGAAAAAGGGTCTACAAATAATAATAACAGTATAATAAAACAATAAAACAATAAACTCGTGAAGGAATAGCCTCTGTGAGCCAAGTTCAAAGTTCGAGCAGGGACGGAAAGTGAGGCGGTTGGGAAGCACAGCATCGATACTCTTTAGCGATTAAATGCACAAGCCGATATGCGCACATAGACCGCTACCCATAAATATCTATGCTTGCTTAAGGAAACCTGTGAAAATGCGAATAAATAAATGAATAAAATATTCCAAGAGTCATGAAAGAAATGACTCTAGTCAGTGGCAGGCCATCGACTGACCCGCGATATTTAGTAAGTGAGAAGCTATGTGCGACCGTCCCTCAACGGCCTAGATTCTAATAGCATATGTTAGTCTTCGTCGCATGATGAAGAGGGGGGAAGATCACAAATAGTCAACCTAAAATGGGCAACAAATATCCGAATCACTCGTTCAAGATTGCAGCGGCAAGGTGTCGAGCAGAGAGTGTTTTAATTTAGTGTTAAGCCAGCTCGATTTGGAGCTGCGCTTACGACTCTGGTTTGATAGAGCAAAGCATGTTCTGACGTTTTCTGAGGTGATGGAGAGTTAATCTATGAGAGACAGTGGTTAGTGACTTACGAGTCCGCCTATCACCTGGCTTGTTCCGGTTCGAGATGTTGTCTCATGCAATACCAGCCGCACTTTATATAATGCCATCTAAAGTGTCAAAATGAGATGTGACCGTTTCAATGCTGTGTTCATGGCGCATGGCGACTAAGTTGACACGCTTGCCAATCAATCTGGCACCCCTCGATGCGGGCGGTTGACCTCTCGTAGATGCTCTCGAAGCATTGAAAGATGTCGGATTTTTTTTTGGCTGGTAAGAATTTGGACGTGCGACGTAGCTCAGATAGGCTCCGACGTACCGTAATTTACAGATGTACCGCTTCCGCTTCCCAGGATCATTCAGCTGAGGTGAGTTGAGTCGTTCGATGAGTAGATAGCTTTATACCCGGCATTACATCACCATGATAATGTTTGGAACTGCCACCTCAACATAGGCATTGGCAGTATCATTGATAGTTCTAGTCGCCCTGATTATTTTCACCACAAACTTTTTAGATTTTTAGAACCTGATTCCGTATTTTTGGCAAAACGAGATCCCACAGAACCGGGAAAAGCGGGCGGCTGAGCCCGGGTCTCGTAAGAAGCGTGTAGCAACTGATGTCACCATCGAGAGGCCNAAAAAGTGGTCCGTTCTCACACTAGAAATGGTCTTGGAGCATCTTATGTTGGAGTCGGAATGAGCAAGAGAGGCCGCGTGTAGAGTCGGTCAAAAAAAAAAAATAAGGGCCCCGAGATTTCGTCGGACAACGGAAGTCAGAATTGGAGTTTAGATCCTATTGTATTGAAATTGCGCTGGACGAGTCAGCGGAAACAGCCACAGAAAGGTTTGTTTTGAATCGCCGTAATAGGTGAGACAATCCCATCCATCTACGAGAACTCAGAACGTTCAACTGCGTAGGCTCTGGAAAGAGCGAGGGGTGGTGTCTCTAGTCTGCCATTTGCTGCGGAACAGATGTTGTATGTGATTCAACTTCTTGACTCGAGAGACACATTGACACATTGAACTCGTGCGCTGGGAAATTTTGGGCTACTGTCAGCATCTATCACAAGGGTAAATGATTAGCAGAGGGTGGAGATCACCGAGACCACAAGACGGCACGAAGCCCTAGCTTCAATTAGAGCTGATATGGGGGCGCCTGAACTGGCAGGAAAGCGGCCATTGGGGAGCAGATTCAGATTGATGTAAGATCAACACTCTTTGTGATGGTGATGCAGTCACCTGCATGCCACTGCGGAGATGAAAATGAATCTGAATCAGCATAATAGTATCGTTGCCACCTCTTGCTAAAATAGTATAATTGGGTATATCTGTCTTGGACCTGAACGGTTTCCAGCATGTTCGAGACGTCGCTGGGCGAGCGAAGATGCGTGGGTGTGGGGAGAATTTACAATGAGCACCTCTACCTCATGGCTCATGCAATATTATTTTGTGCGCCGAGAGTGCAGCGATAAGCGTGTAATGTATGCTGTATTTCTGACGTTGAACCAAGCAAGCTTTCGCTCTCCCAGACAAATCTGGAACGGCTAGGGAGGGTTATCAGTGAGCCTAGGATGCTAACGTAGGTAAGTGTAACCTAGAATCCTAGAATAGAGTGACAAGTACCCTGCGATTATATTATTCCGAGCCCATGGCGGTGGATGCCACAGACGCACAGGCATTTGACGCACCTATCCAGGTAAGTATGTACCTGTACGTTCCAATATCGGAACATGAATCTAAAATGTAATGTGATCGGAGCAGAAAGGGCGTTAATAGCCAACCTTACATTAATATTATTGCAAGAGAAGCGTTTGTATACTTACGTGACATCGTCTGATGTTCCGCAAAGGAAACATGCCGAGCAAAAATAGGGTAGTGGGCCTGATATGGTGCGGACTTTGTATTTTGTTCTTTTCATTTCTAAGCCAGGACGTACTAGTGCCTCGAGTCAAATCGATGGGACATATCGTTGTCAAGCAGGGCTGCTATTTATCTTTTTACTTATAGCACAGCAGGAAAGCAAGGAAGATACCAACACGTATTAGAATGGAGAAGGATGATAGAGTCCGGGACCGTGCGATAAGCGGGGGGGGGGGGGGGGTTGTTGCATCTGCTGGCGCCAAAGAAGGCAGTTTGATGCAAAGATGGGCTGAGATGAATCAGAGCTTCCATTTGCAAAGCTTGTGAGGGGAGAAAAAAGAGCGCAAGGGTCGGGAGGGGATATTCGCGGGATGAGGGTCGGCGACGCTGGAGAGGGCTCTGATCTGCCGATCGAGACCAATCGAGACAATGATAATGAGAGGCGCAGGTGCAGACGGTTAGCACGCCGTGCAGGATATGCTTGCGCGCAAGCGTGCCAGAGCCGGCTCACCTCTCGATAACATAATACGGTTTGCATGGCTGGCATGCGCGTTTATGTTATAGACTTGCACAAAATCCAAATCAATACTTCTCTCGAGATCTGGGCGAGATTCGTGGGAGCAGAAAGGTGGAGACAACGCGGACCGAGAAGAAAAAGGTGTTTTGTTTTGTGTTGGCCAGCCAGGGGAGCAACCGCGAACTCGAAGCAGCGAAGTCGCTGTTGATGAACTTGAATCAATTCAATTCAGGAAACCGAACCACGTCCACAGGTGACAACACAACAAATACAACAAACCACAGTCACGTCACACCTTCTATATCCGGCAACAAGGTTTGCGTCCGTAATAATCTGTATATAGACCTCGTCCAATCGCAGCGCGCAGTCCACGGGACCCTGCTGTTTGTTTGGCCAGACACACTCAAATAGGACGTCCACAACGCCATCTCCTCTCATTGTCTCCGCCCACCACCACCATGTCTTCCGCCGTCTCTGTGCCCTGCGCACGTCCAGCACCCGTTAAGCGGCGGCGCACCGCGACCGCTGTCATCGCAGGCGACTTCGACCCGCGTCCACCACGCGATGTCCTCACCAGTCTGCTCAACGGCGTCGGCCCCTTCAAGCTCGTCGAGGGCGACCAGGAGGAGCGGAGGCTCAAGCGGCGCGAGAGGAAGCTGCGCGAGAAGGAGAAGAAGAAGCTTGCGAAGCTGCTGGCGCGTGCGTCCGAGCGACCAGAGSCCCCCCGCCATCCGCAGGCAGCAAAGTGTGGGCCAGGCCGTCGCTGGGCCGTCCAGCGGCCAGCCAGCGCTGATAAATGGCGAGCCTATGGTCAATAGCAGTACATCGTCCTTCTGGCGCATACGCGGGCCGGCCGTTGTTGCCACGCGTTCTGTGTCGCCGTCACCGCCCCCAGAATTCTCCCCATCTANCCCCCGACCCCTCTATCTCATCATCCATGTCCTATGGATCCTCAAAGCGACCACACACTCCAGAAGATGGCTTCTCGCTCCTCGACGAGCCGATTATGAGGGCGTCCTCACCTTCAACGGCGCGCAGAATACGCAAAAAGAGGTCGGCTGCCAGGAAAGGCTGGAAGGGTTGGGTGGAGGGCTCACCGCCCCCGTCAGACAAGCTGATCAACCTCGATTCAGCCCCTGTAATGGTGGAGAGAAGAACTCGGAGTGGGAAGAATTTTGACGCCATTTCTGAGGGCACAGATACATGGGTCAGTCCAGGTATGTCCAACTCGCATTCCACTCCATAACGTGCACCAAAAATGCTTAAATTCAGTCCCAGACCACTAACTATCGTGCTCATGTTAACCGCCAAAAAAATTGGGCTTTGTTTGTCGTCCTCACTACTCGACGATTTATCTTGTGACTGCTTTGTCCTTTGTCTATGCCGACACTTTGCTTTTTGTTTAGTCAGCGGTTGCCTTCACCTCCATCATATCTTTTCGACTGCGTAAATTGCGTACACCTCTAGTCCTCGCGAATTTCTCTTTTTATCTCAGCCGCTGTGTGTGCCATATGGTTTTTTCCTGGATTGATTTTCTTCGGGCTCTCGCTTACTACTCTTAGACAGTGTTATTTCCCCTGTGTTGCTATTGCGTCGATTGCTATAAAATAAATACCCTGGACGATCCATCCGTGCTCAACGTTCTTGGAACACATCGTGTACGACATGCAGTGAAACGACGTTTGTCGGGTTTTGAGGTAGCAAAAACGGCGTCAGTGGTGACGGCCATATGGCGCTACGCGATAGTATCCTTGCTCTTAGTCTTCGGCTAGTCACTACTCGCCTTTTCTACCTCTTGCACGAAGCCAATCCGAGTCTCCAGGGCACCCACTGAGCATCTATGTTATGCTCTAATATTCCTATGACTTTGCAAAAACTTTCCAGAGACTTCTCGCCGCTCAACATTTTTGCTGAGCTTGTCAGCGCTCTAGCTTTCCAAGTATATATTAGCTGTGTTATGCTCCCATAGTCACCGCGACGGCCTCCATCAGCGCCTCAGTGTTTCGCAGACCGCGCACGCCGGCGTCGCCGGAATGTCTCGAAACTCATTCCATCATTATCAAATATTTGAGCGCAAAATAACAGTTGTGTGGATTGATTAGTATTTCTTTGGGTGACTATGTGACTATGATATAAAGTCAGTCTTGAGCCCCCCTCGGGCAACCGAGATCTAGCAGCCGCGGAGATTCAAATCGGCGGTNAAAAAAACTGACGGGGCAAATCTGAATCTGGATGCGGATATTGTCACAAGTGTGACTCGCTTCTCTTCCTTCTTTTCCACTTCCACCTCCATTCTCAGACCTGCCGGCGACCAGCGGACACACTCTACCATCCTTGGTCTTTCTTATCTCTACTGCGAAACACTGGATAGTGGAATTTGACGGCTTACTAGCACTCGTTCACAGGCAATATTTTGCACTTTGCTATCAGGAGGTTTCGCACGCCGGCTAAGGAAAATTGTGTGACGTCGTTATTTTTTTTCTTTCATTTTTATTCATTTTCTCCTCCNTTTTTCTTCGTGTTTTCTAATATCAATTGCTGATGATTCTTAATTCGTGATCCGGATCCTCCCCGCTCAAAGCACTGGATAATACAAGAAAGTATACAGCAGATATTTGAGATCAGGTTCGAACCTTCTATCATTCATTCTCATCAATCTTTTATATCAATTAGGTCCTTTCCTAGTATCTACGCTTTGATCTTTACTTTCTCGGACAATCAAAACTTTATTCGATCGCTCGCCTTTGNTTTTTTTTCGGCGTCTGTTGCGAAGCTGATAATTACACGTCAATATTGCCTAATCTTGCTTGGAAGTAAAGGGTTTCAATAACATGGCACAAAATATGGCATCGATGGTGCTGCCCGCACCGCCGTCGTGGTATCCTGGACACATGCGCCAGTTCGTGTGTTTGCTCCCCGCACTTCTCAGCCGCACGGACGTCGTTCTCGAGCTCCGAGATGCACGCCTACCGTTGACGAGCATCAATAGCACATTTGAAGGTGAGTGGTCTTCTTCCTTTTGTATTGATTTTTCCTTCGCATTCTTTCTCTCTGCGTACCGGAAATAATTTCTGAGTTCCCGGGTCGCTATGGATAGCATCAGAAAGGCTTACACCTTATGCTTTTGAAGAACTGATCTTCATGCTTGATTTCTGATTTGCAAGTTATACTTTATCTAGAATACGCCTCAATCACGGCGAACTATCATATTGCCTATTCACTCGCCCCACTACATCTTTATTTGCTTTTCTCCATCCACAGTTCCCTTCGCTCAATTCGTTCGGAGTCGAGACCACATGCTTAGCTAATTTGAAATTCTTTCGTTTTCTTTAGGACTTCTACAGAAGTGGAGATACGAACGCCAGAAACTTGCCGAGGCTTTCGCCGTGCCCGGTCAGCGCTCCTTCGCTAGTGGTGTTGGTCCATCACTTCGCGGTCATTCGTCACTTGTCTGCGAGCGCATTGTCGTCATGAATAAGCGTGATCTAGTACCCGAATGGGGCATCGAGGTAAGATTTATAAAATAAATTTCATATTTTTCNTTTTTTTGCCCTCTAACAGGTACGACACTCTACCACTTGCACTAGCCATATCGTAAGGCGATGGCATCCCGACTGTCCGATCAACGTGTCATTTTTGCCTCGCGGAATGAGCCGAAAGACGTCAAGAGTCTACTCGAGACGGTCGTAAGTACGTCCCTNCCCCCCTTTTTTATTTTTGTAACTCACATATATTAACGGGCACTTTACAAATTCGTTTCCTCCATCCGCTTTGCACAACAGATATAGCACGTGAAAATGCACATGTCTCGAACGAATTGAATGTCTTAGTTGTGGGCATGCCGAACGTCGGAAAGTCCACGCTGCTTAATGCCCTTCGGAACAAGGGTATCCCCGGCCGTACGTTAGCTGTAAAGCTGAACTTACCTCAGCTTGAGTCCTAACTAACTCCGTCAAATGATTTCTTATTTCTTATCCAGCAACGCCAAAGGCGCTACGCACATCTGCCCACCCGGGCTTAACGCGAGCCCTTTCGACGCGTTTGAAGCTCTCCCAAGACCCTCTTGTTTACTCCTTCGACTCGCCCGGTGTAATGCTCCCGTTCCTAGGAAAGGGGGCGTTGGGTGCGGAGAGAGGCATTAAACTAGCTTTAATTGGTACGTTTAGTCTGAGTGCGCCTGATTAACTTTAGAGTCTGAATTCACTTACTAATTATCTCAACTCAACATGACAGCTGGTATTAGAGAGGGCCTATACAGTGAAGGTACCATCGCGCAATATTTATTATACCGACTAAATCTATTAAACCCTATAGGTAACAGACGTATAGTTATTTATCTTTTACACATATTGACACCTGGTCCCCATCTTGTTTTAGCCCCAGCTTACTTATCCATCCTTCCTCCGGGAACACCACCGGTTGACGACATATACCTCTTCCTCGACCTCCTTGCTCAGCGATTAAGCATGTTAAAGCGCGGGGGTGAGCGTGACACTGCGCGCGCTGCCGTTTGGTTTGTGCGCTGGTGGCGTGAAGAAGGTTGTGCACTTTCAGCAACGGCGCCGATTTTGGCCGCGGCCGACTCCAAAGAGGTTAATTTTGGAAGCATATCTGCATCCGGTGCCGATGTATCTACTCCTGACGTGCTGCGTATCAATGCGCAGACTGGAGGCTGGGGCTTCGACTTCCAGTGGGAGCTTAAAAGCACAGATGTCGACGTTGCGCGTGAAGACGCGGAGCAGATTGTGCAGCGCGAGATGGAACGAGCTATTGATCTGCATCTCAAACTCGCGGAGGAAGAGGAGAACGATGGTGGGGATGTGTCAAACACACAGCAAAAGAAACGGGAGAAAGAGGTACAACGGGCGAAGCGCGAGAAGAGACTTCGGGAGGCACTCGCTACACGGCGGTCTGGGAAGAAATGAACTGGGGTAAAGAAGTGGGGTGGAGCTTGTTGTCGCTGCGGACTGCGAAAGTAACTGAATCGAGACTGCGTCTTCCGCACTTATTTTTGTTGAGTTCACCATGGAAGGCTGATTGTGCGATATCCGAGTCAGCGGTGTCAGTAGTTCTCTATGGTTCTGCTGACTCTCCTTTGCTGTGAGTTGGTATGCTTGTATACCGGCGAAAGGTCGCCCTTTTCCCTAAATACAGCAATGTTCTCGTGCATGCGAAGTTAAAACAAATTTTCACTGTCCCTTCGGCCGACGCCGACCGGAAGGCGATTCTCAACTCCTAAGCGGGACGCGTCGATCTTTTTCTTCCTTCTTTAGTTCAGTTAATCATTCTTCCCAAAGCGGCATTCCATGTCAGGCAGGTATACAAATTAGAATTCCACACTCATCCCACACTCCTTAGGCTGTCAGATGATGACCGCGCATGAGTCTTGTGAGCCAACTTATATCTCAGGGGCTACTTCACAAATATATTTGCAAGATACAAGAGAAAGAGTAGTCAAATCGCCTTTTTCGAATTTCACCAGCACGTGTGTTGATTAATTTAAGCAAATAGTCAAGACGCACTATGTATGAAGAACAAGAGACAAATGAGTTCTTTCATGATTTCCAGCCTCTTCGACATTAGACCCACTCATGGGCCAACGGATTTTCTTCACTGATTCTCTATAATCAGTAATCCGTTTGCAGTTCTTCAGCATCTGATACTTTGGTAACAACACGGTTCACCCGTTTTCCAACGTTGTCCGTTTACATAGCGTGGCATTACAACCCCTATACACCCACATGGTTTCCGTTTTGTACACCGTGTGGTAAGTATTACTTCAATACATATACCCGCCGTTAGTCCTACGAAAGCATGAGGGCCTCGGCACCTACATCCATAGGCTCTGTCTAGAGCATTCTTCACTGCTTCTGTCACTACAGTGATTTATATTTATATGCTCATGAGAATCTTAATTTAATTTCGGGAGAGATCGTCGACAACCAGCCTAGTGCTCTTAATCATCGTCAACCTCAAATGCGAAAACCGTCGGTAAAGGCGCCACTCGCATTGTATTGGTACATTATACATATTGTGTTCGGACTTGATGTAGTGTCTACAATACTATAATATCACGCTTACCTGGTATTTACAAGCCCTTTTTATTCTCTAGCATAATACTGGATTGTTCAGCAAGTGAACCTCTTGTGTGGATTACGTTGCAGAAGCAATGCGCATGAAGTATCTCTTCTCCCCCTTTCTTTCAAAATGATAGATTTCACCAGATAGGTGTTGTCCTTACTTTTATATTATCTTCGCTGTGCATTACCGGAAAACCTCACGACTTTGGCGTACGATGATTCTACGGTTGATTCTATCAATCTTTCAGGTATAATCAAATGATTCATTAAAGAATTTTAAAAGCCGTGAACTGAAGACAATCAAATCGATGCCGAAACACATGGATGCTGCCCAGGATGCAAAGCAACTCCGACGCTACCGGAACATTTTTTCAAGAAGGCCGTTGCTTCTTATTTTCAAGCGGTATTAGGAAAGTTACTGACGATTGTAAAACTATTAAAGTATATTTTTTGTATCAGTTTATACAATACTTCTATGTGAGTTGACGCACCTATTACATCCTTTACCATATAATGGAACAGGCGTATGCGTCCAAAGAAGTTTTTCGCCCTTTTCCCGGTTCTGCTCCCGATTTTCGAATAAGCAAATCAGGCGCTTTTCAGACCGTGTGAACAGCAGTGCGACGAGCAGCAGGAAAATAGGTCAGCTTCTTTTAAATGTTTCGTCTTCGCGCCGGGTCCGATATCAAACCAAAAGACACTGACCATCATTAAAGGCTTGTGGTCTCTTACACAGCTTCCCTGGCCTTGGACTTTGTCTTGACCATCGTGCATCTCCTGTGCACCGAGCGGCGGTAGTATACTCGCCCGTACGAGCCAGTGGTCATTTCGCGTCTTCTGAGAAATAATGGAGGGAAATCAAGGTATTAAGAGTACATGATAACTTACCGCTAAGAAATCTACAATAGACATGCATTTGAGCTTCAACGAATAGATAAATTATCTATCCTCCAAGCATACGCAAAGATTCTATTCCCTCTCTTACTCCGCACTGCAATCAATTTATCCTTGTCTCTTAAATTTGTTCGTGGGATAAAATTGTTCTTGGGATAAACCTGGAAAACTCGGAACGCCCCTTTCTCGCTATCGCGAGTAAGTTACATGTCCACCCATAGGGATTTACTGACACATCTTAGGATGGGAAACTTAGTATTGGAGGACTCGGGCCGAAAAGTGTCTTACATGGAACCCCTGATAAATCTATAGAACAAACGAAAGCTTCTACTGGCATCTATCACTTATGTGAGGGCCATCACGTTTTTAGGTCGTTCCAAAACAAATCATACCGCGCTCATGATGCTATGGAACTCAGCTCATCGAGGAGAGGGGGGAGAGGTGACGGACCGAGTGCCATTTATTTACNAAAAAAAGGAAGTAAAAAACTTCGCGGTCTTACGGTACTGATCGTAAATGTAAAACTCGTCTATACAGGCGGCTTGCAGATTTACTCACCTGGGGATACATCCTCGGTGTTACTGGAAAGCGGCGAACGCGAATGCAGAGCTTGTTTCAGCCGTCTCTGACATTTTCCTATTCAACACTAACTTTGGTTTCCGTTACTCGGGAGTTGACCATAGATATCTTACATCGACTAATCGACTATAAGACGAGCTTGTTTCGTAGTCGCCAGANTTTTTTCTTCCACTTTTCACTTATGAAATCTAGTTAGGCCAGCGATTCATTCAAGCAATTCTATTTTCGATGTACCTGCTCTCGAAGTTTCTGCTAGGCTGGCGTAGACCACTCAAGCGACCTTCTGTTTGAAGCTAGCCGCTAGAAAGCTCATTCTCTCGATTTTAGTATTTGGCAGCCACAAGTTCAGGCTCGTACTAAAAATAAGTTATTGAAAGTGCTCATGCATGTGATATCAGTGTTTCAAAATAAGATTTAAAAAATATGGAGTAATAGCTCAGTGGTAGAGCGTGGGATTGCAGATCCTAAGGCCGGGTGTTCGACCCACTCTTGCTCCTTTTTATTTATGTCTTAGATTTCACTTTCATCTGTCTCTTTCATTCTATGTTGGAACTCGAGTCCTTTAGTTTGTATATCACTCTGATGATTGTATATTCATACAAGCATAGTTCTTGATGTCTGTTTTATTTCAGCTAACAGATCTGCAAGAATTTGTGTAATATGATGAACTTCATAACAGACACCTCGGTGATAGCTCTAACTACTTTCTTCCACCCTCGATCCTCCACTTAGCCAAGGCTTTGAGGGCACGGTTTCCCGCGAAGGTGGTGAGGGAGCCTAAGACCGCGCCGTACGCTAGAACTTGGCCGATGCGGAGAGCGACCCAATACCAAAGCAAGAGTCCCTCAAATGCGGCGAGAAGCGTGACAAAAGGCAGGATCTGGAGCGAGAACATATGCGGGACCTTGTGGGGGGATATAGGCCAGCTGTATAAGTAGCGAAGGCAGGAGAAAGAGCAAAGAGGTAACGGGTTAGTGACAGGATGAAGAAGGAATGCAAGGTGAGCTGACCATCGGGAAGAGAGCGAGCCAGGGAGAAAGCACGACGGCGGCGAATACAGCACTAATAAACTGCGGCGGCGATTTTGGGTCCGGTCGGAAAGTATGTTGGATTTCGGGGAGCGGATAAAAGGTCGACTCGTCTGGATGCTGCGGCGGGGTCGCCGACTCTGGGAGAGCAAGGTCGAAGAGGTGTACCTGAAGCGGATCGTAGACGAATGAGCCGAGAATTAATGACACGCTCAACGGAGCCGTGCTTGTGGGTGGGATAGAGACTGGTGGGCGTGCCATGTTCTGAGTTTATAGATAATACCACACCCGTAAGTATAATGCAGAATAAACATCATCTAAATGAGATAGCATACCATCTGAAATATAGCCTTTCCACCTGCGCTCACACGTACTGGTTGAATCCCTTCCTCGCCTGTCTCCTCGTCATAGAAACGTAAGAACGCCTGGTGCGGCTGCACGCCTTTACCATCATCCTTCCCCGTAACGGTGAACGACAACTTCAGCGAGTCCGTTGGGCTAAGCACCAGAGCTGATGAAGGAACTCGACCTCCAATATCAAGTCTATGCACAAATACATGAGTGTTGCTTTTCACTGACGAGTGACTGCGGACTACACATACGTTTCTGTATGTAGTTGGGAACCCTCAGAGGATGTAATGCTAACGTGAGCTGATTGAACCGCAAGCTGCGCTGCGCTGACAACAGCAGCGAAAAGAGGTATGAATAGAAAGGAGCGAGCCATCGTTGGCACTACGTTTTGCGAAAGACGCGTCTGCAACTTGAAGTCGATGACACATAGAAGGTACGTCCAAAAAAGGCAATCTGAGGGCAGATCTACTGAACTAAGACTACATCGCTGCATACAAGTCAAGTGTAAAATTTTGTCATAGGAGGACCAACAGACCATGTCTAAAATCAAAATAGAGCAATCAGTTTTAACCTGCAGGAGCAAGAGTGGGTCGAACACCCGGCCTTAGGATCTGCAATCCCACGCTCTACCACTGAGCTATTACTCCGTAGCCCCGTCCAATCCCCAGGACATCCAATTTTCATCCTCCTTGAAGTCTCCTTCTCTTCCTCGGTTACTCGTGATTTGCTGCATTTGACATACATATCCTCTGCTGGTTGCATTTTCGACATCAATCCAACCTTCAATATACTGCCTTGATTTCAGTAAGTTAGTAGAGGCACAACTTGAGAGCAAACCAGATTTGTGTGGATTGTAGTACATGTACATTGGTTGGCATTCTGCCAGTGCCGGTCTGCTACTTCACTTACTCCAGATAACCCCCTCAGATTGCCATCGTGTTTAACAGAAGCGAGCTTTGTAGGCTATTCCTATGATGGTGTCGTGGCTGTTATACGCTTTTAGGTGGGCCAGATAACTCATAGTTATGATTATCCAATGGCATTCATTAGTCCTTCGTTCCTTGCATGCTTTAAACAATGGTAACACTGTACGGGAAAAATATTAATGGGATCGAATACAAATACCGATCATTCAACAGGTGCATTCGAAAAGAAGAATGTCCACTTCTACAGAAAGCCTGCTGAAGTAAAACGGTGATCCGAGTCCAAGATGACTGAGAAGAGAAGATAATCCTCAAGGTAATTTGTCAACGTGAACACTCCTAAACGAAATGATATCGCCCATATCCTGCGATGGGACCAATATTATAAATTTCTTCAACGACACCCCTGGGACTCTTCTCACAATATTTTAATTGCCTAAACACAGGAACTTCTTCTAGATGCTTAGCAGCTAATGTCACATAGGCGCAGTAGAAAGAACAGAGACGCTAAAAAGAAACGTCTTAACGAAATGTCTAAAAGCACATAAATAAACGCTTACGGGAAAAAAAGCAATTCTCCTGTGCTTTCAATGTGCCCTGCGTCTTCTATACCTTCGATATGCTCTGTGCCTTTAATGTATTCTGTGTCCTCAACGTGTATTTCCCTTTCAATGCGACCTGTGCCCCCAATGCGAACGAAGCAGTGTGGCACACCCTGGAAATGTAGATTGAGTTATCTCAGTATTAATAATATTCGAAGACTCACCTTGAAAATGAACCCGACTTTCTCTACAAAGCCGTATTGGTAAGTATCATTAGCCCCTTGTATTGAAACTCGCGTCCCTATCTTTTTGTGAAACAAGACAGAGCGTTACAGAGAACTTGGACTTAATAAGTAAGAGATTGAGAAACCTACAGGGTAGTCGTAGAATGTATTAGCCGCCGACATGTCTAAAGGTGAGTATCTTGAAGGACAACTGGGATTGGAGAAGATAAATTGAGCACAAGCAACCTTTTTAGCATCTGGAGAGCCCAAGTGGCCCTCTAAGCGTCTAGCGATAAGTGGCCCTCAAAAATTCTGGGGACAGGCGGCCGCGAAATACTCCGTTGTTGTGTCCGGGACACATCAATGCAAGTGCAAGGTGAATTTAATTATCTTCATACTGTGTCGCGAGACCAAACAGACTTAGATACTTCACTCCGACGCAAAACCAAGTATGCATAGGCATGTCAGCATTGAGCATAGTCCCAACTAGCTTTCACTAGCTGAAGGAAGAAACCATTCTAGAACACCATTTCGCCTCGAATTCTGTAAAGGATAAATTTTTTTTTAATAAAAAATTGAGATTGTTACGATGAATAAACATAATTGATTACACAGGATTTACATAAATTAGGATAAGTTAGTTTGTGAAATTCAGGCGGAGCGAAAGCCAACAACAAAAACAAAAGAAAAAATAATGACATGTTATGTAAGATCCTGAATTTAGTCTGTTGCCCCGAATTGCTTTGAATAAGAACAAAGATCGACCATCAAACCATTTCGTAAGCAAGTAAATTTGCATTTGATGGCTTGCATCAGGACGACGAATCGACGATGTACTATTGCTCGCCCGATAACTCAGTTGTCGATTACGAACGTCGAATAGCGGATGATACAGGTCCTACTACAGTAGAACCAAATTGCAAACAGTCAGACTTAACCTTATAAGATGTAAGTAAAAGTAAGAATAAATACGGACGGGAAAGTCGACTCGACCACGGTCCTGTTGCAACAGTTACTTTTTGCGCCAGTAAAAATAAGACTTTGAGAAAGAGGATGAGTTAGGTAAGGGGAAATTTCGAACTGATAATAGAGAGTACATCGAACGGTTGAAAGGAATACCGCGAAGGTGGGAGAAGATGGACAAGCAGTGATAAAAGCATAAATGCAACGCGGAGGGGACAAAAGATGTAGAAGGAGAGGAGATCGAAAAATGGGAGGGTATATACTAAAACATGAGTTTGAAGAGTGAATGAGGTCAGAAATCAAATTAGTAGATGTGCATGATCTACCGTGAAGATGACGAGCTCATAAGTCCTATGGTCCGTTGAAGCCATCGAAAAAGAAAGAAAACCCACAGGACGGGAGAGGTAGGGAACATCCGCATACCAACTCACTTCGCCTGACGGAGATTTGTATATGCTGGGGGCAACTCAATTGTATCCGGTTCAGCGTCCTCTTCGGGCGGCTCCCCTGCATCCTCGTGCTGTATAAAGTTTACGGGCCTCAGTGCAAATGGCGCCCCGCCCTTCCTGCCAACTGCTGAGCTCGACCCCGCACCTGACGCAGAAGTCATCGGCGTTCCCGGCCGTAATAGGTGTTCGCCCTCCGCGCTCGTGCTCACTGTTGACAAACGACGACCAGCGGAACTGCCTGCCCTTGATCCAACGTACCCATAATATGTACCGACCGCGCTGCTTTCTGTCTCGGAAGATACTACAGTAGGTGGGGGAGGTACAATAAACGGTTCGGGTGGTGCGAGCTCGTCGGTGTAGCCGTCCGGTCGTTCGTTGTCCATGAAGAGATCCGGCTTTTCGTTCTGGTTCCTCTGGAAGCGCCGGCGCCGGCGCAGGAAGAATAGCGTGAGTATGAACGCAGATATTACGACGATGCCTCCGACAACACCGCCTGCTATTGCACCTGCGTTAGTGCCGCCTCCACTATTGCTGCCGTTGTTTTCGGCTTCGCTTGTACTGGTTGGGTACGATCCTCCCGCGGGACTTCCAGCCGTGGACGATGGCGAAGAAGAATTAAGGCAGGATGTGATCTGATTACCAGCGGATACGAAGTACGTGACACTTCCACCCGTACCAAGACCTCTATCATCGCCTGCACCTATTATCAATGTCGTTCCGGCACGCACCGGCGGGACCCAATCGAATCCGACGCCCTCATTCGGTAGAGTGGACGTGTTGCTGTATGTGATATTAAACGCGTCCCCACCAGGAATGACACCGTAAAACGTGGGCGCGCCATGCACATCACTCGGGGTCCACCATATATGCGAGTTCGTACATTGCACGATCTGATTGAGCGGGTCCAGGTTATAGAAAAAGGCAGGTGTCACGCTTGTGGTGGTGCTAAAACAGCTCGAGTCTGAAGAGTTCACCACACTCGCGGCAGAACTTGTTCCTCCACTCCCGAAATTAGTGCTGTCGCTCACCTACGATATAAGCCCACATTATATACCATTCACACTTCATTCTAGTGGATATGCTCACCACAACCACGAATTGGGAAAACGCTGGATAACTGAGCTGAAATGATACGGACGTCGCGTCGCCTGCAAACGGCTGATCGAGAATTTTACGTGGCTCGACGCCATTCGAGAGTGGAGAGCCGCCGAAAGGAAGAATCATAGCTCGATATGGCGGGGTCCCACCAGTTCCAGTAATTGATATTGAGAGGTTACCGCATTGTTGTGGAGTTGTGTCGATGTTGAAAGAAAATGCATCGGCAAAGGGAAGCCATGCCGCTGCTGCGCCCGTCAACAGAAGCATGTACAATGGATGGGACGACATCGCGGTGATAAAGAGAGTTCGATTCGCTACGCGAGGGTGTCAAGCGCCCCGAGCCGGGGATACGAGGAGTGGAGCTTGACTATAGAATAAAATCTGGAGACGACCCTCGCAAATCCAAGAAAAAAAATCTATGAGGACGAAATGAAGGGGTTGTACAAGGACAGAGGTGACAGAGAGCGCGTTGGGAAAGAAAGAAAAGAAAAAGAAAGGCGAGTGAGTGAGTGAGACGAGAACCAAGGCGGTGCATGGCAAATTGCTTTGTCAGCATCTATTCAGGCAGTAATGATCGTATCACGCGCAGTATCGCAACGGGCTTTAACGTTACTATAATAATAATATTCACTGCCCTGTAGTAGACGCACATTTTATTCTGGCGTTTTGTGTAAAATATCACTGCATTATTTATTTCATGTCCCCAGAGATATCCAGACACTGGGAGCAGCAGGCATTCGCAAGCATTTTGGCATTGGACTGATTTGCTTTCTGCGGCAATCTTTTTGACGTTATATCTATCATTACAAATCAGTGAAGGTGAGCAAGATGGGACAAACTTGATCATTTTTGTGCATGGAGTGTCTGGCATATGGCAAAAGATACTGCAAATGGCGACTTGGAAATATTATTGTGTGAGTGTCCTACAAGCCTCATGAAGCAATCATAGAGTCAACTTGTCAATTGCGTGACTTATATCTGCTGCTTTGCTGGGAGTGAGGCAGGTGGGTGAGGAACCTTGTTCAGTAAAGGGGCCTGGAAGGTCAAACAAAACTGCTTTTAGGTATGCACCACACCCTCTCATAATTTATAAGAGCTTCATCTTATTTTTATAGGTAGAATTGCATGAGATATAAAAATTTTACAACCAGGCAGAAGTGCATACAGGTGCCAACTCTTTGAGAGTATTTGATTTTTGCTGCAACACACAGTCCACATTCTCAAAACATTTTTACATATTCAGATATATATTATTTATTGTACTTTTTACATGGTTAACTAAAGACAAACCATCCCGTATCGACTGAGTAAATGGTTCATCTCTTTGGTTTTTGTTGTTGTGAGGCAAGAAGATCAAGTCGCAGCTAACTTGAACATTTTTGCAAACAGTTGTAAGATCAATTGTTATTTTATTTCATATCTTGCCACCACTTCGTCTATCACGACGAAAATCATCCCATTTAAATGTGTCGACTTTCTACTACAAATAACTAATAAGACCTCTAATAAAAGTTAGCGAAGCCGCGCAGCTGAACAGGCCCCAAAGCAGCATTGAAACCTAGGCGAATCCTAACAGCCGCACGCCGCAACGAAAGGAGCGAAGCAATTAAGTGTTAGGTGGATGCCTTAAGAACTCCGAAGATTTCATTCCAAATGCCACGGCCCTGCGACATTCAAATGAGATCATGAACACCAGGAAATATTGCGGCAAACAAAGGATACAATACGATGCTTTCAGCGCTTGTTTCGGCGAAAAGAATCTGCTCCGAGGCTCCGTAAGAATGCTTCTTGATATTAGGTTATGGAAAGAGACCTTGGAAGTGGAGAAAATAGAGGTGGAAGATAGTGATAAAAGGAAGTTATGTGATCAATGTCCAATCACCAGAGAGTAAAGAAGCCAATAAGATGAACCAATGAGGTCGATGATGGGTCGGGAACCTGGTCCTAGACGCTTGCAGTAGGTGCTCATACGATTGGGTCCTATAATATGGGAGTCTAGATCCTCAATGTCTTCCCAAAGCATAAGGCTCAGCCAATGGTACGCTACTGTACTGTAAATTAACACTTCGTACAACCATTCAGAGAATATGCGAAGTCTTTAATAGGGGAAAGCGTGTCAAGAAGCTGTTATTAGCCGCCTACAGACCAGTCGTCTTACCCACTCCTAACCGCCATAGTAAATTATATTTCTATTCAGTCATCCCTAAAGGTCTCGTTCCTGTGACAGGAACTGCATCTGATAGGGGCTGCGTGAAATTTTGAACCACTGGGAAGGAGAATTGTGATGTTGCGCATTATACAGTAAGTGCCAAGACAAGAATACCTATACCTATGCGATTATAGTGATCTCACGCGAGCTGTGGCTGGCGTAAGTGCTTTGAGTCTCGACTATGGTCTTAAAATAATCCCACTCTTTCTATTAATTTGCTTTTAATAATTTGTAGGAAAGGGACTTCCATTTACTGCTCTGAAGGAGCTCGTCAGGTCTTCGACTAATCTAGTTTATACAATGTATGCGCATGGAAACTTGAAGCATTAATATTGCCTCGAGAGCGACAACGTACGTGTACATATGCGAATATTTTCCAGTGGAATTTCGTATGAGAAAGACTCCAAGCTCTTGCTTATCAGAAAATGGGAAGTTGCATATTTTTAATATATTATTGCGCCTGATTTTCTGCTTACAAGGAAGTTGACGTCCCCCTTTATGTAACTTTAATTATCCTTCTAGTGACTCGGAAATCTTGTATTTTTCTCTCGCGATACTACTCGCTAGAAGACATTTCAATTATGCTCCGAGTCGATGTTCAGAGGTACTTCAGGCCAAACATTCTTGGAAGGGCTTAACTGAAGGCAGCCGGTGAGTCAGTTTGACAAACTAATTGTGAGCTGTAATGTAATCCAAAGTATAAGAAAGTACTCCAAGAAAGAAAGAAAAGGTGACTACGGAATCATACACACTCGCGAGAGAGGAGATTAAATACGATTAACAAATGCAAGTGCCACAGAGAAAAGAGCGATATAAGGGTTAAACAGGATATGCAGAGAAGTTGTTACATTTGTTAACCGGTGTGTGTATTTTTCTGTCCCTTTTCTGGACCCTTATGAATATACGATTTACGCTCGACAAAATCTATGAGCGCTTCATCTGCTCCTTGACGAACTGGACGACGGCCGGTACATCAATAGAGAGAACTTTGCTGTCGGTAGTCGTAGGCGGGGAGATCGGCGGAAGGGAGCCGCGGGGATATTTTCTGCAGAGAACAATTGAGTTAATGATTTGTCCATTTCAAAATTAACATTTAAAAGGTGTTAATACATATAATAAATAAGTAAATAATATATAACGCACTTCGTGTTTCGCCATGCGACATATTCAATACCGAGTGAACGAGCAACGAACTCATGCTCGTTCGTGAACTTGCCGTCGGGGAAGAACTCGATTATTGCTGGTGGAGGCCCGGGTGGACCAGGGTGAAGTAGCACGCTGTTCGTTAGCGCGTCACCGTATACACCAAGCATAACCTGTATGCATCGTCAAAAAGACATATAGACTAACATACGCATTTCAGATGCAAGACACAAGACTTACGGAAGACTGAGCAGCCGCGCGAACGTGGTCCACCCACGCCGTCGGGTTCTCGCTTCCGAGCTCAATGACGTGTACATCCCAGCCCTGCGCGGCACCAACCTTCTGCAGCTCACGCACAAGTACAGTATGGTCGTCCTCACGCAGACGTGCCCCTGCGCCCGTACTACGACGCCCTTGTGTCGAGACGTACGTCACA
>SGPK01000324.1:0-28697 GCA_004802695.1 Phellinidium pouzarii
TACGGCAACGTCTCACTTTCGCCAAGTCTACTAGTTACTTATTACTTTTCGTTTTAGTTTCGGGAAGTTTTGTTCTGCATGATCTGCGCCGCNGCGGTCGTGGTGTTTCGATGTTTCAGCGGTCAGGGATATGCGCTATGTGCACTGTATGTCGAATGTCAAATGCGCGCCATGCGTATTTACGAGCACTAGTGCTGTCTCGATCTGTGGATCGAGGAGGCTAATCAGATTCAGCTATCCTCATGAAGTAGAATAAAGTGGTTATCTGGTCTGGATTAAACGTTCTCCCTTAAATTCCATGCGGAATTCCTCGAGCCCGAGGGTAGATTATTGAATCTGTGTCACGGTGTGGATCTGAAACGAAGAGAAGTTAGTAAGACTTGGTTGCCAGTGGTTGTTATGACAGCTCCCCCCCCCCCCTTTCCTTTCCTTTCCTTTCCTTTTTCNTTTTTCTTTTAATTTTGTTTCGATCAGAAGAGAAAGAGAAATTGATATTAATGTAACGGCGATCAACTGTTGACAGAGATGATCGCGCTCTCTTTAGCAGATACACATACCAGCCGCGGGAGGAGTGTAAATGTAGATGTTGATTGATCGTGACGTGGCCACACAGATGTTTGGAATGATAGTTGTTTAAGAAATGTCATGTCTATGTCTGCAAATTCATGATGCGTTACTTGTTGGTTATGAGCTTCAAAGTTTCTTTGTCTTATTGCCCGACGTACGTTGGACGTGCAGGCAACACTTCACTAGTACTGGTACTGACTTTGGGCGTGGCGCTGGTATAGACGGCGTCTTTGTGGACTTACTTACGATCATGACGGACAAAATTAAATAAGTGCTATCTATATTTTAAATTATTACTTAGGAGGTACACACGAAATTCGCAGAACGAGTATGCTGTGTGTACACCGACGAGAGGTTCGCGTGATATGGATATTCATTCAGGGCAGCCAATCACGGCAGTGCGATTTGAATTCCTTTTGTTTGGAAGATGAAAGCGGGAGCACTAGGAGAGAGGGAGAGGAGATGAACTGGCCGATAGCGGGATAAACTTTGAATGATTGGCTTCAAGTTCAAGTATGACAGGCGAACTCTGAGTCTGTCTTTACGAGCTTGCGTCTGTTCTGTCTGCGTTTTATCAACACTGATATCGATGAGCTCCGATCTGTTTTCTGTTCTGTTCTGTTCTGACCTGTTATGCGATCTCGTCCTTTTGTATTGCCAGATGGAGGATGGAAGGTGACTTTGAAGGTGCGTTCTGATGTAAGCGAGAGGGCTACATGCGGCATCCACCCAGATTAGGAAGGGAGAATGTAAGACCGTGCTCGGCTCAGGGTCCATATTTGAAAAGCCGAGCCGAGCCGAGCCGAGCCGGGTGCGCGTTCAGGTCACAAAAAAATTAAACATACATTACTCCTGTTCTTTCTCTCCTCTTCCTCCTCCTCTCGCCGCCTCGTACGCGCGCCTCCCGACGACGCTGCGTCCGTAGACGACCAGGCCACGTCCACCTACACGCTCCCGACGCCTGCTCAAGATACCCCAACCCCCGCGGAGAGGCCCACGCGCAGGGGAAATCTGGGTGCATACTTCGGATTAGCGACGCTTAGCACGTATNCCCCCCTTGTGTGTTCGCTCGTTCGCTGCGTGAATAGTCTAGTTGACTCGTGTGCTTTGGGGTTGTGGCTCTAGTCGCAATCGTTGGGAAATACGCGGTTCTACAAGTTCACTTTTCAGAAGATAATCTACTTACCCACCTTCGAAGAACGGAAACAATAGCCCACAAAACAAACCGTAAGCGCAAGCTCTGCACGGCTGCCCTCGGAATCGACTTAAGTGCCTGGATATACTCTTATCTTCCTTTAGCCTCTGTCACTTGTTGCTCGCTGCTGTTCGTCTCGTTCGACTCGGCACGGTTCACCCGCTGTTGCACATTTACATTCTCGGTTTCCTACACGCCACAAGATCGTTCACCCTCGCACAATCAGCGCTTCACATCTTGCAGTGGGATCGTCGTCACTGTACCGCATCAACGATTACCTTGCCTCCGATAGGACGCGCGATATCGTTGGAGAGACGCTCGTAGGCGCCACCCGCTTTTGGGGATAGGAACGTTGGTGTTCGGTGAGCTTTTTCTTTTCTTTTCGTGTCTACGTCCTCACTCTACCCATTTTTCATCTCATATACACGTCGTCTTCTCCATCGATATTATGTTTATCTCCTGCCTTTGACCGCTCTTGCTTACTGCAATCTCGTTTCTCCCGCTTTCGCTCTCCCCCATTCGTAATGCCGTTCGATTGTCAATCTTCCGCGGCGTTTGCATGACTTATACATTATTTTGGTCCGATCTTCCGGTATCCAAAATACCTACACCAAATACGCCCAACGCGACACAACACCCCACGCACATCTCATACGAAAACTTTCCATCGTCCGCCTTTTCAGCATCGAGGCTGCTTGGGATCTCTCATCTACTACAGTGAGTACGCTACACCTCTCCCCACTTCTTCGTTTGTATTCGCGAGCTCCACGCGTTCCCCCGAAGCGTCGATTCGGTTTAGAGCTGTTCATTCATCTCAGTTCGCGGGCAAATCGGACATCCAACTTCGTCGTCCATCCAATCTATCTCTATATCATTGTTACAGAATAGGAGCTAACCGGCCTTTGCATTACAGGAAGCCTTTACTGAAAGGTGACCGGCGTTCTACTTTGAAATTTTGGTTTTGGTGAGTTCACGTGCATCTATACCTTTTTTCTGTCTCCGTCTTCGTCTTCATTTCAGCAGCATTGAACTGCTTCGTCTTNCCCCCCCCCATTCGTGCTCTTCTCATTTCTCTCATTTTCCATTGGTATCCTAAACGGGTTTGCATCATCTCGCCAAAGAACGCGCGAACGCGCCTCTGTTTTTGCTATTTTGTTCTCGCGTTTCTTGTATATGCGCATGTGCGCCCTTTCTTCTTCTCATGCGGTACCTCCTACACGTTGGTAGGGTGTTGATCTCAATCTCAGCTCAGTTCACACCATTGCTCTCCCAACTGTTTCGTACGTCGCTTATCTTATATCGTCTTGTCAACATACATAATTTTATACCATTGTATCTTACCTTCTTTCATAGATATTATTGCTTTGCTTTCTTTTCATATATCAATTCTCATCTTTGAAGTTCTAAACTGACTCGTGTTATAGAAGTTTCTCTTAAAAGCAAGCGACGCGTCGTCGTTCTATCCATCTTTCTTTCCTTCTCCTCTTCCCCACCTGTCGCGGAAATCTAGCGTGCGTGTTGAGTTCACTTTATTTACCTGTACTCAAAATTACGTACTGACCCTTCCGAAGAGTTTTGTGCCTCTTTTGGCGATCTATTTCCTACATTCGCCATATATCATATCAACGCAACGTCTATTACCACCGTGTTCGTCTTCTACGCGCGCACTCTCGCATCATAATCAACAGTTCTTCGCGACGCAGTACGCACGGATACCTACCCTACTCTTTCCCTCATACATCTCGCGTGTTTATCTCCTAGTCTCACCCCAATCTCAGCTTTTTCTCAATTTTGTTTTTGGTTTCCATTTGGATCTATTCCTCTTTGTTTTGTTTTGCTTCTACCTTGATTCATAGCGGAAACGATAATGGCGACACTCGGTATGCATTCTAGTCGACTACCACCTACTTGTGTCGAGAACTTCGTGTCGCGCGACGCGTACACGTATGCTGTGCAGACACACTCGAGGCCTTCGGAAGTTGATATGCTCGCCTCGTTCCCCGAGCCTCCGAGGCATATCCCTGCGACTGCTGGTGCTCGTGCCCCCTGTGCGCTCATCGTCGCTGTCGACTGTGCCGTCGTTAGATATAAGGTCGCCTTCTAGTTCGCCCTATGTGGCGCATACGCAGCTTGATACACGGCTTAGTTCTGGTTCTATTCAGCAACAGCAGCAGCAATATCAGCAGCAGCAGCAATTCGCGCCAAGCGCGTATGCAGGGAAGAGTGGGGTGTGGAGGCGGGATAGTGCGGGTCCGGAAAAGAGGGATAGCTTGGCCAGCGTAACCACGGATTATCTGGGCATGAGGTGCGGTGGGGAGGCTGGGACGCTGGCGAGTGGGAGGATGTACTACACCGCTCCAACTTCGCCGTTACCACCTACGCCGTCTAGCAGCGGGAGCAGGAATTACGAAATGTCCAGCTACTTTCCGTCAGTATCCGCAAACGGGTCAACATCTACGTCGCCGACGACTACCCGTGGGCCATTGAAAAGCCAGAAGCGGACGTCGCCACCGTTAAACGATATGTCCTCGATATCGGAAGACACGCTCACGGCGGGTGTGACTGCGTTCCCTGCTATGGGCGGTCCGTCGTCGCCTTTGTACCCGCCTTCGTCTTTTACGCCGGGGTCTTCGGTTCCCTGGGATTCAGCTTCTACTGTGACAGCTATTGGAGGCCCACCACGATCACCGCTGCCACCGCTCCCGCAAAAACCAAGTATGGTGTCGGAGCGCGCGGCATTGGCGTTTGCGGCACAGCAGGGGGCGATGAGGAGTTTTGTGGGCGCTGTTACGGGTGCGAGTGCAGCGAGCGATACGATGTCATTGGGTGGACGGTCGGTGCGGAGTGTGCGGTCGGGCTACGAGTTTGGGTCGGGGCATGGGAAGAAAGGGAGTACGGCGATTACGATGAGTGCGAAGAGTTCGAGGAGTAGTACGAGTGGAGGACCGACGCCTACGCTTGAGGAGTTTGGAGTGAGGAGTCGGGTGGAGAGTGATAATAGTGGAATTTCGGGCGGGGGTGTAGGTTCGGCAGGTGCGGGTGCGGTTACGGGGAGGAGTAAGAGTAAGAATGAGGGAGGAAGGGAGAAGAGTAGGACACCGAGACCGCTGAGGATTGATATACCCGTACCTCTATCTTCGGGCCCGCCTTCATCTGCGGGTATGAGTGTTGGCGTAGGCGCGAGGTCTCTTCGCTCNGGGGGGATCGGTTAACTCGCCGACGTCGCTTATCATGTCCCCGCGGAGCAGTGGGAACAGCGGAGGAGGGGAAACGAGTGTGAAGAGTCCGACGGCGAGCTTGTTCAGCGTCGCGAGCGGTGCGACGACGCGGAGCGGGATGAGCGCTGCGGAGAGCTTGAGGACGCGCGTAAGCGGGATGCTAGGTNGGGGTGCTGAGTGGGCATGGCGCGCCTTTGGCTTCGACTTCGACTTCGGCTTTGACTTCGGCTGCTTCTGCCATGAGTATGATGGGTTTGGGTGCGAACGAAAACGCGAACTTCGCAACGGTGAGTGCGTGTGGCAATGCGGTTACTGATCCGGTCGCAGGCGCTCGTGTGAGCCGCGCGAGAAGTGGGAGCGTGGCTGGGAGTGCGGCTGTGAGCGTGAGTCTAAATGGCGTCGGCGTGGAGAGTGTTAATGAGAGGGTAAGTTTTTCTGCTTATGTTTCTGATTTTATTCGTGTTCTTTCCTCTCTTCTCTCTCTTCCTACCATCTCTTTCTGTTTTCTCTATAAGTCACTCCTGTGCCAGACCAGACCCGCACGCATACATTGATCTTCGATCGTTTCAACACTCTTCTCCTCGGTGTTCGACATATTCTTATTTGAACCCCCGTCATTACAGGAAACGCCGCAGCATCCTCAACAAAAGCGCTCCCAGGCATCCCTCAACCCCAATCTCAACGCGCAATCGTCAAGCATGGGTCTACTCACCGCAGAGGATCTACACGCCGATCCACTCCTGGCGCGCTCTGTCACCCCGGTTACTCCGTCTAGAGATGATCGAGATGGTGGCCCGGGCGGTGTAAACACCTCACCGTCACCGCTCGATTTGTCTAACATGGGCCGCACGCTCCGCGCAATGTCAGGCGGCGCACGGTCACCGCTTCCTTCATCGCTGTCACCGATCCCTCCGCTGTCAGACGCGGACGACTATGGGGATGAAGATGATGATAATTTCGCGGGGCTGTCTGCGTTGAGTTCTGCGGGTCTTCTCAGCCAGTTTCCGGTGACACCGACGTTGACGTCGCCGTTGTTTGCGACGCCGACTGCGGCTCGCACGAAGCCGCCGCCGAGCGCGTTTTATGGTGCGGATCTGTCTGCCGACGCGGGTGAGGGTGCGAGTGGTAGCCTTTCACGTACGATGAGTCAGAGTAGGCGCAAACCGCTCCCCCCTGCTCCGCATTCGTCACTTGCGTCAATTTCGTTGTTAAGTTTTACACCAGACTCCGAAGAGAGTATGAAGCCCGCATCGGGACCAGTTAGGAGCCGCAGCAAGAGTTCACGCAGTGATGCTCAGCGAGGAAGAAATAGGGACCTTGGCCGCGCGACATCCCCCGATATTGCGTCGATGATGTGTGCAACACCACGTCCGCCGCGCTCAGAATCCTCTGCACCCTCCGCGAGGTCTAGAGGATCTATTGGGTCTGCAAGGTCGAGCTGGAGAACAAGTACCCGCGCCCGACCATCACCCCCGAGCGAACGAGAACGTGAAGTCGCAATTGCGCGCGCGTCGCGCGCTAGCAGTGCGTTCTCGAGGTATTCTGCGTCGTCTGCGGTGTCGCGGTCAAGTCAGTCGCCATTGCGGGAGGCGGAGTCTGTGGAAATGGAGGGTGCGTATGGCGGGATTGTGTGCGACGTGGATCCGGATGCGAGCATGGACTATGGAGTTGCGATTGCGCGACATCGCGGTGGGTATGATCTATCGCCGGGACTCGATGAAGGCGGAAGTGGGAAGGACGATGTAACTGAAATGCATGTGGACGAGCTTGGCGTGATGCGGAATTCCGCGGACAAAGATACGGAGGTCTACACTGAGGAGGCGCAGGGAGTGCTGGTTGCCGATGATGCAGACGATCAGGAAGGCAGTGAGAGTGATAGTGATATCGATCTGCATACGCCGTTGCCGCACATCCTTCTGCGTGAGGGCGTGCTCTCTCCGCATTCTAAGGTTCTTACGTCTATGGCGTCCTTCAGCTCTCTGAGCTCGCATGGGTCGATGGGCTCTATGAAAGGCGTGGGTGGGCGTGACAGCGTTGTGAGCAATGCAACTAATGGTATGTGCCCACCACGATCACGAGGTTGATTGTTTTATCAGCACTTATTGATTTATGTTATCTAGCTTCCTTCGGGTCGGTGATGACGAAGTCCGGTCTCTATAAGGATGAGCGCGATACTGACCGCAGGAAAAGAAGGCATCGCGATGGTAAGCTGCTTCGTGAAGGACTTGGTCTCACGACCGGCTTGGGATGGAGTGATAGGTTTGTTGCATTTGTTCATTAACATTGTGATCTTATTTTGAGCTCTAATTTACAATCGTTATCTATTAAATCTTTCAGTGAGGATGAGGACGCGCCTTCGCCGCTGATGCATCGTCTCTCGGAACTGGCGCTGTCTCGCAACAACAGTATGGCATCTTTCCGCTCGACCACTTCCAAGCAGTTATCATTCGCTATGAGATCAACGCCTTCATCTTCAAGGACGTCTTCTAGCACGTCACGTCACCCTAGTCAGAATTCTTCCCGCTCATATCACAGCTCGACCCGACCCATTCGTGAATCAGCACCACATCCTCTATCTAATCGCCTCTCGTCTACGAGTCTCGCACGACCTGGCCAGAGCCTTTATAACAACCGTACGGGTGGGAAGGACAGCGAGCAGGAAGGAGGACTGGGAGGAGAGCGCTCGATGTCTCCGTCGCCGGTCAGTGGTACGACAAGCTCGAGCAGCGCGAGTCTACCCTTCCCGCCGACGCCACGCGATGACTCATACGATGAAGGAGAAAGCATGGGGTCGAGTTTCAGTCTCCTGACGGCCAGCATGCGGAAAGAACGTAAGCCAGAAAGCGTTGAGTCCAATAGTGTGAGGGCGAAGACGCCCACCGCCATCTCTTCAAAAGCGAGCCGTATTGCTTCGCGTGCTCGTTCGCGTGTGATATCTTCTTCCAAGTCAGCTCCAGTTTCTACCCCCGACTCATCGTCGGTCGAGCCTGTACCAGCTGTCCCTCGCCCATCACGTCTCCCAAACTCGGGCCCGTCTACGCCTCGTCCACTACGCCTTCCTGCACTCCAACAGCAGCAAAAACAGGTTCACCCGCAGAATGTTAAGGAGAAGGAAAGGCTCCTCCAGCCAGGCGAGCCAGCTCCACGCACGGGTTCGATCCTTGGTTACAACAGGAACCTGCATGACCGGCAACGAACCCAGCTCCTCTCGGTTAAGACGGCCGTGTCGAGCCCCTCGAGTCCCGCAAGTCCGTCCTCTCCGGCACTGTCGTCTGCATACTCTGCGNCCCCCGATCTCCGCATCTACGTTTGAGAGTCGACGCACATATGCCTCGATGCCGTCGGCTTCGTTACGCCCTCTTACCACAACTCCATCTGCTCTAAGGGCGCCATCTCCTTCACGACTCTCTGCACCGACAGCTAGCATCACGGGAAAGCCACGAACAGGCACAGGGATGGTTTACCGTCAGAGCTCGTTACCGCTTGCTCCCGCCGCTACACTGAGTGGAAGACCCGCAGCAATCTGATTATTCTAATTACCTCCCGTCCTTTCAGCAACGTTCTGCAGCGATGTGTAGTCCATTTCATGGTTTTGGAAAAATATCGATTTACCTAGACTTATTCTCTTCCACCCGTCATCGACAGCACGATTGTTAATGCATGGGTGTAATATCTGTTCACTATACTTGTCATTCATTCAATTTCTCCTTCATACTTCTTTTGCGTGCATCATTGATATTGTCCCCCGTGTTTACCCCATTTCCTTGCATTTTCTTTATTTCTTTCCTTCGTGTGGATATCATGTATTCCTTTGTATCACCCTCGACGCTCCTTATGCATCCCTCTGTCAATCTTACAACATCCATGTTCTTCTATTCCCATTACTCCCGTACCTTCTTGTTTCTGTCCTTCCTCTTGCTCACTTATCTAGTATTTTCTTCTATATCCCCCTTTCCCATACTGCGTCACTGCGCTATTACGTCTCGTTTTCTCNTTTTTTAATCTAGGTTTATTTTCGTTCTTGGAATTGGGGGAGCATCATAGGAACGAATCACAATTGCGACCTCTTCNTTTTTTAGATCAGTTTATTGTCTTTGCACTTGCAGGATTGGATCAGATACAGTTTTCGTTTCGTACACTCGTTTGGACGGATTACAGTACATACGTAGACAAAAATGTATCGAGTTTCTTCAGAATTTTCAGTTTTGTTTTTGTTTGCGGAGTCTAAAGATGTACGACGTATACTTAAGACGCTTCCTGTTCGTCGCCAACCAGCCTCCGTCATTGACTTGGAGCGTGCACTTCTTTCAAAGCAAAAAAGCTTTGGATCGGACTGTATTCATTCACGGCTACAATTTTATCGGAGACTTCATGTTCAAGTTCTGCTGAGAGCACATACTATGCATTGTGGCACGACACTGTTCTTAGACTTCGGAAGGTCTTTGCAAAATTTGGCGAGACATCCATGGTACTACATGCCGGTGAAACGGCATCGTATGTTTTAAACTCCTCCCATATTACAGATAAATATTTATTTACACCCGCGCAGCGATTGGTGTATATGAGTTTATTTTTCACTTTTATTACTCTATGTATATTTCCAGTACTTTCTTTTTGCCAGATTCAGTACTTTTAGTCTTTACAATCTCGAGTTCCCATTACNTTTTTTTATCTGTACTCCGAAAATTTTGTTCTGTACATCATAGTTAACACACAGCAAAATTTACTTACTCTGTACTTATGCCAATCTTTTACTGTGAATTTACCGAGACTTACTACAGGGATTTCGGGTTTGGCTAATTTTTTAATTTCTGACCACTGCGTTTAGCATTGCTGTCTTCACCGATATCAATGAATGGGGATCTTCTCTTCCTCTGACTCTCTGAGGAAATATTATGCGGGATGTCTATTTTTGTCTTGAAGAAGATCACCTTTGGTGTATAGTTTTCCTTCGCCTTTGTCAAGGTCTGTCTCTTCGGTCTGCTAGTATTGGCGCCGCATTTCCTTGTCCTTATCAACCCTTTGGTCTGGTGTGGGCTTATAGAAGATGAAGTCTTTTTAGAGAATTAGAACACTATCAACCTCCTAAACTTATGGACTATGAGATCTGGGTGACCCGCCCTCAACAACTCGATGGCACAACTGCAAAGTTCAAAATGTCATCCTGCAAGCGATTGGATGATACTTTCGAAATTTCAATGTATCTACAGCAATAGAAGCTGATTTTTTTATAAATTAGTTCGAGGCAGGTCCATACTTGTCTAGAGTTAAAACAAGTCAGCTATTACAGTGTTATCTGTCTGTTACTTGTGCATCGGAACTGGACATCCACACAACATTGCGTATGGAGTCAAATAGACTTATATTTCCCTTCATCATCTTACCACCTTCATATGCTAGTGCCAGAGCAACATTCCAAGAGTCATCAACATTCCAGCTGATGCAGGTTTGCGAGCCTGGATGCAATTCCTGAATGTTAATTATGTGTACCAGTGTGGCATCGTCTGTGGACCAGAACATTATTCCGTCTGCTCTAGATTCTAAGGAAANTTTTTTTAATGATAACACTACGACTGAGGGCAGATACATACATACCATTTCCTTCAAAGCAGACAGCACACACAACCAGCTCGTCTCTATTGCCAGCAAAGGTTGCAAAGGTTCTGCAATGGAATTTTCCCACGTTGTACTGCAACATGGGCTTCACCTCCCATGAAGTAAGGCTTTTGCGCTTCAAATACCAGAGCTGGGGGCCTGACTTCTGGAAGCAAATCTTAGGATACATACTAGTTTTCCAAATGAATAACAAGCGGACTACCACTTACGACATCCGTGAAGCTCAGAAGAACTTTGGTTAACCCATCGCTATCTGTGGAGAGTTGAAGAGAACCACCGGTCTCCNTTTATTCTAATCCCGCTGCTAACGGTCAACGATGATACTCATCAATTAGAACACACCTTACCTGTGTACAACTTCTCCTGTGTTATAATTCAAAACTGTGTGTGTGTTGATTTGAATTGTAAGTCATTTCATTAGGCATGATACATACCGAGAAGCTTTCGGATACAGATACCATCAGCGTATACATCTGCAATACCAACGAGATGGTCGTCATCCAGAAGCTGAGCAGCAATGATAAAAACGCTAATCGGTGTCGGCTTCGGCTTATCAGCCTTTAAAACGTTGATCAGCATATCCGGCAAAAAAATTGGATCATATCAACCTCTCCGGTACCACAGTCCTGCTCATTATATCGATGCAAAAGAACCAGATCGATATTATTGATCCGCAAGAAAAGGAGGAAACACTTACAATGCGTGTAAGTGATTGTGACTGTATCACTAGAACTATTCCATGGGGAATAAGCAAAGAATACTAAACACAAAGAGGAGATAAACAGACTATGGGAATCCTTCGTCCATATCGACGCTCTGATGGTGTCTTTAATGGAGTCTAAACTTGTAAATAGTGGATTGCGAACGCAATCCTGTAACAGACGGAGGTATACAAATGTTAGAGATTATATTTTACTATGAATAATGCATACCTCTTCCGACCATAAACTAAGACTGTTTTCCATTCTGATGAGCAGATTTTGCTTATCCGGCGACCTTTGCAGATTGAGCAGGTCACTTTTTAAAACTGGGCTATTTCTAGTAAGGTACGTACCACAGAAGTTGTTTTATTTCTCGTAAGGGTGGCTCGACAGCTTCATCGTCGAATTAGATTTCTGATTGTGCCTTCAAGTTACTTACGATAAGAATTGTACGCACTACTGTCTGAAAATGGAGATGAGTCATTAAAATGCTTGTAAATTTTGAGCGAGGAGATTTCAGAGCTGTCGTGCATCGAAGAAAGGTTAGATTAGAACCTCGGAGATGGGTGGGAAATATCGACATACTTTGCCACCGCAAGAGGTCCATCAAAATCACACAAACTGACTTGGATTTTACCAGGATACAGGAGCGGATGATGGTCATCGGAATCTGACTTCGGAGATTAAGGCGTATAACCATGACACGTGAAAAAAGCAGACCTGACTTAGAAAGAAATTCTTCTACACGAACTTCGTCAAGATCCCTGATAGGAGCAACATTTTCCGTTGCTGCGTCCTGTCGGAGTTTGGCAAGGCGAGTGACCTTGCTTCGTAACAGTATGGCCACGCGGATTTGTGAGCTGACGAAGCGAGTTACATCTACCCATAATCTCGCGGCTGCGTCTGCTTTATACAGAATGGCAAAATATATCGCTAGAAATATGAGAATTACTGAGAGTAAGACGATAAAAGAAGACGTGACTATGGATGTGCTTCTAGCCTAAAGACCATGTCAGAGGTGTTTTCTCGCCGAACGTTACAGGACATACCTGGCCGGATGAGTTCACGAAGACCGCGAGACCAATCATGAATGTTGCTGCCGCAGCTATCATCAACATAAGTGGTCCGATTCGCAGAAGAAATATTACTCTCGTCTTCAACATTTTCTTCTCGCATACCCTCATTGGACTAAACATAGAATGTTGGTCATCAATTAATAGATAGAGATGGAGGCTTACATCAGTGATTGGAACCACGACAAACTAAGAAGACTGATAATAACGGAGCCTATGCTGAAGACGAGCGAAGTGAACCAGATAGTATTGACGGCGTCCTTCAGTTCATTTCCCGTCATCGTAGATGACATCTGTATGGCTGTTACCGTAATCGATGAAAAAAATGTCGCCATTGTCGACATGCTGGTGTATTTGGCAGTGAGACGTTGTTCGGCAGTTCGCAAATTTGGTATATCTGATTGGAATCGAAATTTATGTTCGCGAAGCTAATTGCAGAAGACTAAAGCCAACCTTTTTCAATCATTGCCGTTATTTCCCTCGAGACTGAGTCCATGTCTCTACTTAAGTCTCTAAAGAAATGTTCCGTCGCAAGATCTTTCGCCTTGCCCCCGGCACACTTGAAACCTTGATTTGAAAATTCAATACGGGAGGATGCTACAGAGGCATAAGCTTACGCATTATATTGTCAATAATGTGCTATAACACATGCAAATTTTAGCAGACTTTCTCGACAATTTAAATGACACCACGAACCCCTGTTCTATACCAAACTATATCCAAGGCATCACAGAGCAAGACAAAATGACAGCCGCGGACAGTCCCCAGTTCGTCAAAAGCGCATCGCAAGGCAAGGACACCTTCCGAAATGAGCCCCGCTTGGAATTTCGCATCTGAGAAACTTCGGAAGACTCGGCCGTACTCCGGGAGATCTATACGAAAAGTTGCCAGTATTTTTCTGAAATCTACAACTCCATCACTGTAATAGTATACGCGGGTTCGAGACTCAGAGAAGTTAAACATTGCTAGCAAGAGTGACGCTCGCAGCTGTCGAATGCCATTCAGAATGTCCCCGGCTCCGCCTAAACGTGATATCGTGTTTTCAAGTGACAGTAGCTATAAATATCTGGTTCTGAATGTTTTGGTACACTAATTTATGCCGAAATCTCACCTTGCCATGTACGTCTTTAAATCCTCTAAATAGAACCGTCAGACCCAATTTAATTGGAATAACCGGAGAATTTACACGTAAAGCTGCTGGTAAACGTCCTTTTCCCCTGGGTTACTCTTCTCGGTTTCCTCGAAGCTAACAGCACTGTGATCCGGTACCAGCAAATTAATAACTGTATAGCTGCTACGGGTAACCCACCTTCTCCTGACCAGAGTTGCTGCAGACTGCGCTGCAACTGGTTCGCTCTTGGGGATACTGAAAGCCAGATTAGGGTTCGGTTTCATACATAGTCAACAGCACACGTTACTCACTCCTTTGCTTCCTCAGTTTCCTCATAATGAGTATTCTTAAGGACTAGCAGAAACTTTCGAAGCAACTTCATCTCCTCCGGTGAAAGCTGCATCTCTTTCCCTGGATATGATGTCCCCGAAGTGCGAATTTCTAGGAAAGAGACGAGGCGTTCAAGATTTGTGTCTGCGAAGCTAGACATGTAACCATTAAAATATGATACCTTTACTAGAACTCATTGTGAGTGTGCTCTTTGTTCACTGTGATTTCAGAGAAAAGTCCCTGATCAGGTTCGACGTGGGAAATAGGAGAGAAAAGCGGACGGCACGGACCCTAAAGTATAGCGGCCACGCCTTTCAGCGTCAAAAAAGAGTTTCCATTAGACATTGGAATGATCATCAGTTCTACGCGAGAGTCTTGGAACTAATTTCTCCATTATGTAATATTCTGATCAATCCTTTTTGTCAGTGGTAAGCTTGCTGACAACTCAAGAAATAATCATGAATTGAGTAGGGCTACTTCCAAGTTGATGTTACGGGCGTCTATGACTCAGTAATAATAATGAATGAATATAGTTATTACATACATGTCATAGTGAGAAATAAATAATAAACAGAGCNTTTTTTCTAAGTGCTTATGCTTATACAATCATAAATGAAAATGAAAGCATTCAAGATAAAATATGAAAAGAAACTGTATCTTTAGAAAGAAAAAAAGGAGGGAGATTATAATGTATGCCTATGTACATGTACAAAGAGGAAGGATGTCGATCGTGTGTCGATCATATCATGTATCATGTAGTAGCCGAGAGGTTGTTACAAAGGCGCATTTGGCGCAAGAGTCCAAAAATATTACAGAAAATAGTATTCTCTGAGTAAGTATACATATAGTAATAGTAGTGTACTGCCATACATTAGGCTGTCTGTTGCATGCACCTTAGATGGGTCATCTACAGGCAGATAGAAGTAGCCTTCCNTTTTTTAGCCAGACCATGACTTGTCAAATCCCTCGTACATTTTATTTCACTATAATACACTAGTTATATTTATATAGCAATTATCTATAGACAATAATACACTCTCAAGCCTCAGTCGCCAACCGTATATGGGATTGCTAGAGAAGTATTATCAGAGAAATCAGAATCAGAATCAGCTCTGATTACAGAAAGGACGTAACATGTTGAATTTCGAAATACGTGAATTACAGCTGTTGTTACTAGAGAATGCGATATCGCGTCTANGGGGGGGTAGGGGACGTCTTGAGTGGCATTCGACAGCTGAGAGCGGCAATCATCATAGCACTCAGATGGGATGACTACTCCCTTCCCAGGGACGATTTTAGGGAACGTAAACTGGACTTAGAAAAGGTCTTGACAAGTATCAAGGGGTCGCCAGATCTCCTCGAGGAGGGTGCAGAAGTGTTTGGGTATCGGACTGGATTGCGGGATGTGGAATTGATTGTAGAGGGAGTTTCGGAAAGTGCCAAAGCTATGGAAGACGCTTTCGACGAATTGGGAACAGTCAACGGCTGCCAGTTCGTCTCGCTCTGTACTGCCTTGCGGGCTGTTAGAATCGCTATTAGTATTAGTACACGGGTCCGTAGTGTTGTTTTCATTGTTATGAGACATGTCATTACTCACTAGTCTTGTGTAGGGAATTCTGGAGAAAGTAAACCGTATGATTACGTTCTGTGACATTCTACTAGTTGATTTTGAAATTACATATCAAGGATTCGCTGCGTCACAAGATCTGGATGCAGAAGTGCTTGCAGTAGAGTCAATAGTGTCATCAACCTTCGGAAGTCGGCTGAACGGAGCATTGGAGTTGCTTTCAACAGAAATAATGAAAGCAATTGACAGAGGTGAACTTCGCACTCTTGAAAAAGAGTTGAGTCACCTAATTCTTGATTTTGTAGACATACCCAATTTGCGTACTGCCGAACAACGTGTCACTGATAAATACACCAGCATGTCGACAACAGCCACTTTCTTCTCTGGAATCACAGCAACCGCCATACAAATTACAGTCCCAATGACGGGAAGTACATTGAAAGCCGCCGTCAATACTGTCTGGTTCACTTCCCTCGTCTTCAGCGTAGGCTCCGTCATTGCGAGCCTCATCGGCTTATCATTGCTTCAGTCGTGCATGTGAGTACTATTTATGCGTTGAGTAGGCGGTCACCAATGTATCTTCCTGTGTAGTCCAATGCAATCTGAGGAGAAAGGGTTTAAGAGAGGAGTGATCTTCCTGCTGCGGAATGGACCAGTGATCCTGATGACGGCTGCAGCAACGACATTCATGATTGGCCTCGCACTATTCGTGAACTCGTCCGACCAGGTATGTTCAGTATTACTCAGACAGCTAAGCTGACGGTGCGTTAGGCTAGAAGTACATTGACAATCACGTCTTCCTTCATCATTTTGGTCTCCGTCATCCTTATATTCTTGGCAATATGCTTTGCATTATTGTATGAAGAAAATATTTTTTCTTGGTCACAGAAAAGACTGGATAGTATTGACGTCCTCATTCGGATCACACCTTTGCAAGTATGGCATACGATCATTCGCTTAGTCGCATTTCGGGAACACGGAACAACCGATGACTCTGCCGACGGTCACACGAAAGATCTCTTCAAAGAGTTTCTTGACGAATCCCCAAACCCAGATTCCGGCGCAGAGTGAATGTCCTCAAACCCCAGCAAAATCCAAGTCGATCTGTCTACATTTGATGGCCCTCTCGCCGTAGCAAAGTGTGTTGAGCTCGCCGATTTATCACTGCTAAGCTCCAACCGCTTTTGATGTATGACAGCTCCGGCATCTCCTCGCTAACTGTTTATAAATACTCTTCTCAGAGTTCGAATGTCCGTGCGTAGGTCCTCTTCAATACGATATATAACAAACACCCTTACTTTTTATCGAATCAGCCATCGAGCCGTCGTTGGGGGACGTTGAACAGATACTCTGGTACGTGAGCAATTAAAACAGGAAAATTCCAGGAAATAAGATTACATATCCCAAAAGGTCGCCGGACAGCGCACACTTACTTATTAGAACAAGAAATGGTCTGGGTCTTTGGTCAGAAGAGGCATGCATTCATATTTGCAAATTTTAACCTCTAAATTTTGAGCGTCCGAACATTATAGAAACCCATCTGCAAATTCCTCTTCCAAAACACAGGTCCCATTCAAGATGCAATCTGGACAGAGGGATCCGAATGTTTGTTTGTCCTCTCTTCTTTTTGGAGAAATGTTTTCACTCGATATACAGCGATTCTGGCTATAGAGCCGACATCGATGACACACATCGTACGTATCCTTAATTTCCGTCTCCAACACTGCATGTCAAAACCATCTCACTTATTTTGGTGGTGCTGCCACTGAGCAGGATCGCAATACTGGTAAAGTAAGCACGATGCTGTAATTTATCTCCAGCATGTGCTGATTAATGTTCCTTAGACCGACAAAACGATGCTACCAAAAGGTGTTCATATCCTTGCCGCGCGGCTCTGGCACATGTCAACTCGAGATATTCTTGTCTGCATTGCGGATGTCATCGACGAAGAGCAAGATAATATACCCGCTGAACGGAAGCTTCTGGGTAAGCAGTAGATTAAATGGAGTCTCTCCACGTTCTTAAGGAAGTAAGTAGTTATAGATTATAGCACGGGAGGAATGGTTTACGGGTAAGAATGATAGGACGAGTGCGCAGCAAACGCTAACCGTCAACAGCGGGACTAGAATAAAGAGGACCGCTAGCTCTATTCAGCTCTCTGTAGTTAATGATTATTTCACCAAAGTTCTTCTGAGCTTTGCAGATGGCGTAAGTCGCTATACGTTTCGCTATAACGCAATTTTATTTCCTGATACTGCCTTCGAGTCGGACCCTCAGCACTGGCACCTGAAGCAACAAAACCTTACTTCATACGAGATAAAACCTATACTCAAATATAACACGCATTATCGCCGTTGCAGATCCGCTGCATTATTTTCTGGAAGCGGAAAAGAGCTGGTTGTCTGCGCTGCTAATTGGTCAGGGAATGGTATGCCGTTTTCTGTAGCATATACGCTGGATCTAATTTCAAATTTTATAGGCATAAAGCCAGATTACATATTTGTCTGGTCTACAGATGAAGCTACGTTTATAAAGGGGATTGACATTAGAAGCATGCACTCAGGCTTGCCAACTTGCATCACCTGGAAAGTTGATGAAGTATGGACACTGACATTGGCTGCGGCATATGATGATGGGAAGGTGCTGGTGGGGGAGATTAGTTTCTTTGATAAGACAGATGATGACACATATACGTGGATAAAAATTACCAGTTCTAATGTACAAGTATTAGAGGGATAGTTTTGCCATATTATATTTATAATAGCAGACACGGATGTAGCACACAGTTGCTCTAAATACTTAGTAGAACGTCTGTCAACTAACTACGCGATGTCTAATTTTACATTTTAAGTCTCATCAGAGGTTGATGAGATCTAGTTTTTAGACTATAATTTTTTTTTCGAAAAAAGTGAAGCTAAAGCATTTGCATCATCGACTATTTTTCACGCTTGAATGAGTCTCCCACTNAAAAAATAATGTGCAAATGAATGTCCCAGAGGTTTGAAGGATGGAGAAAATTCTAACTCCATGTCTATTTTGTTCTGGGTGCAGCATCCAAATTGTGTTCCATAATGGGTGTCCTGAAATGAATAAGTTGGCTCCGGCTGAAGTGCCTACTAGTACTCAACGTGTATAGAGATTGCATACCAATTACCCTGAGTGGTGATCTGACGCAGAAAACGAAAGTGACAATACATAATCTAACATGACCCGTGATTGATGAATTCTTTTGTCGCTAATGCGTGCTCATATGTCAATCCGCAGAGGAGAGATGACACGTCCCCATTGAATATCAGTCAGAGATACTCGTTCGCATTTTCACCACCACATTGCACAATACGATCATATTCATATTTATTTGTTTCTATCAATAACTCACTTAATATTCTGAGAATAAATTATTCTGAGTCTTTTGAGTGGCCCATCGTCACTCTGTCACTTCCAGAGCAGTCATTTTTGACCGAGTCCGAAGATAAGGTGCGCGTATAGCGATGGAACCATTGATCGAAGCTGACTAGAGCTACGTAGGTCGAACCTGACACCGATAGACGCTACAGCTTCACCCTCCGAATAGTCGTCCCAGTAGGCTGACAAGGCCTGTGCTGTTGCATTAGTTACAGCAGTCACAAACAGATCATTTATAACGTCCGCAATCAACATCGGCGCCTGCAAGGGTCTATTTCCTGCCGCCTCCAGCCAGGCGCCCCGACAGAAGCATGGATGAATCAAAGCTAAACACGATGCTCGGCCTGGGCACGGATGATCATTGGCGCCACCGCGAAGACACAACTATCAGAGTATCCGCACGGGCAATAAGAGGAATCCGATTGTTTTAGCTCCAGCTACTCGCTCATATAGTTTCAAGGTAGCGCACATTGCTTGAACGAATGGGAAGCCGAAAGTGACTGGGATTGGAATTGAGATTGAAATATTAGCAATGATGGAGATGCGAGACACAATATTTCCCAGAACGATATGAGTCTCTTTCTCCCTCTGCACTGCACTCCGGATCAGAACACGGACATGGACATGAAATTGCAGTAGCCTCCAGTGCATGCATACCCGGCAACGAAAGATCTGAAGAAGTCATGTTTGAGTGAGCCTGCTCACGAATCAAAGTTCCGAATGTCAGACCAAGACCAACGGCGTATCTTCGCAGCTGCCGCCAATTGCGTCCGAGTCAGCACTCTTGTCGCTCCGATTATTTCGGATAATCAAGGATGGAGAGTTTAATTTTGAGGAGGTGTAAGACGTTGACGGGTCTGTGCTGTGACGGCATCCTGGGCACAGATTGAAGCATCCAATTAACAAGCAAAAGTAGGACTCGGACAGGATGACTTGCATGTCGAAGAGCTGGAAACTACACATATAATCGAGCTGTATATCTGTGCCAATGGTAGTAGCAATCATATAGATGAATCGTGAACGATGCTGTGGTACTACTAGTAGCTGATGCAGATGAATGAACAAAATAAAATTGTGATCGACGACTAGACGGTGGCTGACAATGCGATGACAGTGGCACCACATTATTTAAATATCGGCATGATAGCGAAAGTACAGTATATACGGATTAAACCTCTCGGAATACGCGTACTATGTATACCAGCGCTGGGACAAACCATGGGCTGTGACAGTGCTAGTAGTCGCATAGGGAGTCTTCCTTACTCTGCATGAAATCTACCTCTCTCTGAATGCCGAAAAAGAGCTCGGAGTAATTTCGTGTCTTCATGAGCCAGTGCTGCATCTGGAATCTCTGCGGTTCTCATAACTAAAAGGAGGGGTCCGGTTATTGGTATATTGATGCTGTAGGGGGACAAGTAGATGAATAAAATACCTCCACTAGAATGCATTCTGAGCAGGTCTGAAGAGGAAAGTGGGGACGAAAGATGCGGATGTCAATATTCTGGTACATCCCTCTTCTTTTCCAGACTCTGACAGACTGTAAACTACTGATTTTATTTCTCGACGGCTCGACTCGATTGAATTTTGCTATTTAAACAATCTACACTATCTTCTATGATTCAATCACTCAAAAACTCTAAAATTAATCCAGATCTATCGCACTAGATCGCATCGCATTTATTCATCCTAAATCCATCTCGTTGTCTCTTATCTGTATTCAACTTCCAGGCCTTCTAAGCATCCTGTTCCAGCCCCTCCAACAGCTGCCTCACAATCCCTCCGTGCACTGCAGTGCACTGCCTACCACCTCTTTCATCCCTGTCCAGAGCATTAGTGCTGCACAGAACGACTTGAGTGCGTCAACCCAGAGTGCGGTGCATCCGCTCGTGCCGGCGAGTGTGCTCTCAGCACGTGCAGGGCGCGCACTGGGGACATTTGCAGAATATGTGTGTTTTGACTTTTGTTGTCACTGGAAGAGGGCAACGTCGAGGTAGAGGAGAGCACATTTGAGAGTGCTGTGAGGTATATCCTAATACTGTGGAAGATTTGAGTTCAGATCCATAAAGAAACAGTCAGAGAAAAATAGACTGGAGATGCACTAGCACCACTTATACCCCCCATACAAATTTCTAGCAGGTCTGCAACCACACCCACGAGTGCTGCAGGGCTCATTACATATATTCAAATACATGTTGGATTGACGGCATTGGGGCGCCTGTAGCGCATGCGGACGTCGACGGAGGACAAGTGGGGAACGGAGAAGGGAAGAGTGGGGTGACAAGTGTCTTTTTCTTGTTGTGAGGCAGACCAAATTCAATATTATGTGCTGTACATGAGTATATCATCTCGGGTGTGAGTTTGCACTCTTCTATGCGCTATCGACAATATTAATATTAATGTCTTCGTCTTTCTTAGCCACACTCACTAATCAGCGTTTCGGTGATGTCCGGCTAGCGGAACCAAATCGAACTCGCTCCGGTCGATCTCCATCTGCGCATCAAGAAAACCTTCGGCTGAGTCATAAAAGGATGCACGACGCGCGTCTTTGCTCAGAAAGGCAATCAGGTCAATTTTCCTTTTCAGTATTTTCAATTTCNTTTTTTTGCGCGCACTGTCAAGGTTTTCCGAAAACGCTGTAATGTTCTAACTCTACGCATACTACCGACAAAGGGTATACAACTTTCCATGAGACATAGCACTGCTGAGTGGTGTTAAAAGGGTAATGTGATGTAATCAATGCCTGACAGCTCACATTTTCCAAAAGGCTCCTGAACCAATAACTGTTGAATTTTGAGCTCGCATGCTCGCTACCCCATTCGGAATTCCGTGTTTTGTGTGTTAAATAGTCCCTTGTACGTTCGGAACCTTCACGCGTTTGTGAGGGTACCCACCTGCACATACCCAGATATTCTGCTCGATTCGACGTGTATTTCAACATAACAACCCCGATGACTTCTGTTGAAGGTACCTCCCTACGTTACATAACTGCATTCTCAAAAATGGAACTCTAACTCGAAAACAACAGATATACCTGCTACGACAACCACGTCTTCGGAAAAAGCAGACTGGCTTTCACCAGAAGAGATAAAAATCTTTCGAGCACTTTTGCGAGCTTTCAAAGAAGCAGAATTTAAAGAAAATCAAGACAAATCAGGCGTGGCCACTGCTGCAGACACAAAAATCAATGATTCGTATGCCATTCCTCGCATCCATTGCGCGGAAGATCGCTCACTCTCGCTTTCAGCTCTCAGGGAGATACTAAAAACACCAAAGAGAGTCAGCTTGTTTCCCCGGAACGCACTGCCGTTGAACCGAGCTCATATAACTTGGATGCGTATGTTGCCATATCACCGAACTCACGTAAATTCGTTAAAAGAATCTTCAGTCGCCTGGAAACCACAGGTCAGTTGAAGACCACAGGAGGTGCGGATGGTTCACGTTTGGACATGGTGTCGGAGAGCAGAAAGAACGGCAGAAAGAGGTGAGCTAGGGCGACCATGATTGAAGAAGAAATGACTGAAAGAGGCTTCTAGCGTATCAGATATTGCTCACGAAGACACGGACAGGATGGATGAGGGGAAGACAGCAGCAGCGCCAGTCACGGATACGGATGTCAGAAGTAGGCCAGTTGTCGGCGTTGGAACCGCTGGAGAAAAGGAGAAGAATGAGCCAGACGATGATATCTACCACAAGCTTTACAAGTACGTGGCCCTCCCACTATGATCAATTGAGACTGACATGAGGTCTGCAGACAATTCAAAGATGTGAACGGCAAGGTAAGATTTGCAATGTGTCCGAAAGACAGAAGCATTTTAAATACGTGAATTACAGCTGTTGTTACTAGAGAATGCGATATCGCGTCTAGGGGGGGTAGGGGACGTCTTGAGTGGCATTCGACAGATGAGAGCGGTGTTCGAAATAGCACTCAGGTGGAATCTCCTTGACTTTCCCAGTGGCGATGTTAGGGTAGGTAAACTAGATTTAGAAGAGGTCTTGGCAAAGGTCGAGGACGAGTGCTGGCAAGATCTAGAAGAAGACGGGGAAGTGTTCACAGGATTGCAGAATGTGAAAGTGATTGTGGAGAGGCTTCCGGAAAGTGCCGAAGCTATGGATAAGGCTTTCGATGAATTGGGAACAGTCAATGGCTGCCAGTTCGTCTCGCTCTGTACTGCATTGAGGGCTGTTAGGAAACATATTAGTGATGAGGTTCGTGATGTTCTTCACATTTGTTGTGAGACATGACATCGCTCATTGGCTTGTGTACAGGGAATTCTGAGGAGAGTAAAGGGTACGGTTACGTCTCTAGTGTTCGAATTGGTACTGAAATTCCATATAAGGATTCGCTGCATCACAAGGTCTGGATGTAGAAAAACTTGCAGTAAAGTCCGTACTGTCAACGTTTGAAGGTCCGCTGAATGAAGCATTGGAATCGCTTTCAAATGTGATAACGGAAGCAATTAATAGAGGTAAACTCTGCACTTATGCAAACGAGTCGAATCAACTTAATTCTTGATCCGTAGATATTCCTAATTTGCATACTGCCGAACAACGAGTCACTGACAAATACAACAACATGTCGACAACAGCCACTTTCTTCTCTGGAATCACAGCAACTGCCATACAGATTACAGTCCCGATGACAGGAAGTGCACTGAAAGACGCCGTCAATACTGTCTGGTTAATTTCCCTCGTCTTCAGCGTAGGCTCCGTCATTGCAAGTCTCATCAGCTTATCATGGCTCCAATCACGCATGTGAGTGTCGTTTATATGTGTTTTACGATGGCAGTCACCTCACACATTTCCTTACTCAGTTCAATGCGGGCCAAGGAGAAAGGGTTTAAGAGAGGAGTGATCTTCCTGCTACGGAACGGGCCTGTGATCCTGATGACGGCTGCGGCAGCGACATTCATGATTGGCCTCGCACTATTCGTTAACTCGTCCGACCAGGTATGTTCAGTATTACTCACACAGCTAAGCTGACAATGCGTTTAGGCTAGGATTACATGGATAGTCACGTCTTCCTTCATCGTTTTAGTTTCCGTCATCCTCATATTCTTGGCAATATGCTTTGCATTACTGCATGAAAGAAATACACTGTCTTGGTCACTGCGTAGTATCGATGAACTCTATAAATATGCTCGGACCGCACCTTTAAGAATATGGCATAGGATCGCTTTATTAGTCGAGTTTCGAGAACACGAATACACCGAAGATCCTACGGGTGATCTCACCAAAGATCTCACCAAATCCTTTCTTGACGAGTCGGGTATAGCATTCTCTTTGTCTTTTCTCCGTGTATCATGCTCATATGTATGCAATGACCAATTAAGATTCCGATGCGTGGTGCATGCCCTCAAATTTTAGCAAAATTCAAGTCAGTTTGTCTACATCTGTTGGCCCTCTAGCGGTAGCAAAGTGTGTTGATCTCGTGTACACGTCACTGCTTATTCTCATCGCTTTTTATGTATATGTATGACAGCTCCGATAACTACACGCTAACTATTTATAAAGGTACCTCTCCGGTTTCAAACATTAGTGCGTAGGTGCAAGCTAATATTATATGTGAAGGCATTACTTATTATTGAAATAGCTACTGAGCCATCTCTAGGAAAAATTAAACAACTACTTTGGCGCTCGGAATGGATAAATCCAAGATATCCTTTAATAAATAGCGAAAAGGCAACGAGGGGCGTCGGCCAATTACTTATTACAACAAGCAATGGTCTAATTCTATGGTCAGAACGGGCACGTATTTTTATTGTGAGCTCTGACCTCTCTGGCTTTTATTCATATCCCGAAATTACAGACACGGGCCTTCAAGTCGCTCTTCGAAACCTCAGGTCCCATTCAAGATGCAATATGGACAGAGTACTACCAATGTTTGTTTATTCTCTAATCTTCTCCGAGAAACATTTTTACTCGACATACAGCAATTTTGGCAATAGAGCCTACGTCAATGACGCACATCGTCCGTATCCCTAATTTCCGTTTCTAATTTTGCATATCAGAATCATCTGACCTTTTTTCTATGTTTGGTGGCAGCACAATACTGGGAAAGTAAGCACGGTGCTGTAATGTTATCGTCAGCATGTGCTAATTAATATTCCTTAGGCATACAAAATTGCTCTGCCACAAGGAATTCATGTCCTTGCCGCGCAGTACTGGCATACGCCATTTGGTGAAAACCTCGTCTGCATCGCAGATGTCGCCGACTCGGGGCAAGATAATGTAACCGCTGAGCGGAGACTTATGGGTAAGCAGTAGATCAAATGAAGTTTCTCCTCGTTCTTAAAGAAGTAAGCAGTACTTGCTTATAGAACGGGAGAGATAGTTTACAGGTAAGAATGCTTATGCGAGTGAGTAACAATCGCTGACCGTCAACAGTGGGACTAGAATAAAGAGGACCGCTAGCTCTCTTCAGATATCCGTAGTTGATAATCATTTCACCAAAGTTCTTCTGAGCTTCGCAGATGGCGTAAGTCTATACATTTCACTATAAGACAGTCTTATCTCCTGATACTGCCTTCGAGTCGAGTCCTCAGCTCTGGCACCTGAAGCGACACAACCTCACTTCGTGGGAGGTGAAACCTAAGTTTAAATATGACATGGATGAATGTATTTGCATATCCGCTGCATCCTTTTCTGGCAGCAGAGATGAGCTGGTTGTCTGCGCTGTAGATTGCACAGAGGACGGTATGCAGGTTTTTATATAGTAATAATGCTAGATCTAAGTAATATTTTTAGATTCAGAACACATATATGTCTGGTCTACAGATGAAGCTACGATGATACGTTGGATTGACATTGGATGGATGCATTCAGGTTTTCCAACCTGCATCACCTGGAAAGTTGATGAAGCATGGACACTGGCATGGGCTGCGGCATATGATGACGGGAAGGTGGTGATGGGAGAGATTAGTTTCTTTGATAGCATAGATGAGGATATTCGAATGAATAGTTCTAATGTACGAGTACTAGAATGATAACTCCTCCATACTAACATATACTAGTAGACATAAATATACTACCCAGTGACTCAAAAATACGTCGCAGAAATGCTACGAATAACGCTTAGTTCAATTGGCATCAGAGCTTAACAAAACTTGTTTTTCTTTGAAGCTGTATATTTCAAACATCTGACAGGTCCTTGAAGGACTTCAAGGATGGAGCAAACTCCACGTCTTTCTTTGTGAGGCATACAAGTGCAGTATCCAAATTGTGTTCCACAGTGTGTGTTTTGAAACAGAAATGTTGGTTGCCTAGCATATTCTCTCCATCTTACCCTGCATGTATGGAGCATGAAACGCAGCAGACGAGAGTGAATATCAACCTCAAGAACTCGGAAGAATGACGAGAACAATATAATTTGACATTACGTCTTTATTGGATTCTCAAACACTCCTGGAATACCATGATCCGCGACCGATTTATGTCTCCATCGCCAATATTAATGCGCGCTCGTATGCCAACTCGAAGAGAAATAGGTAACACACGTTGACCTTAGTCCCCACTCTATGCCACTGGAATTTTGAACTGTTTGCTCACATTCTCTCCCTCCATTATACTTTGATTAGTGTTCCTTTGGAACACCACATTGATCAACGCAATTTTCTAAGATTCATTTGCTTTTATCTATTGTACACTCGTCATTCTGGTTTATCACTTCTGATTTGTACTGCAGTGGCCTTATTGCATCGATTCATTTTGTCCCTATCTTATTGTTAAAAAAGGCTTCGCAAGAGAGGTGCGCAATGATCCTGTGCTGTGGCTGGCTACTGGAAGCGGAAGCAACTTGAACTAACTCAGGCCATCGTTCCTCTGCCGCTTCCTGAGCAGTCATCAATGACCAAATCCGAAGATGGAGTGAAGTTGACCAGTGTTGCGTAGGTCCAACTTAACACATCGATAGAAGCTACAGCTTCATCCTCTGACTCGTCGTCTCAGTCAACTGACGAGGCTTGTGCTGCTACAGCATCAATTAGCAAATCGTTAATACCATCCGCCATGCCCACAGCAATTGATACCAGTAGATTCAACCAGTCATCATCGGTGCCTGCAAGAACATTTTTCCCGCTGCCTCCCACCAGGCGCTCCCGCCCTAGTATGGATGAGGCCACGCTAATCGCGATGTTTGGCCTAGCACGGATGATCATTGCCGCCACCAGCGGGTGGTCCACCCATGCGCGCGGGCGCGTGCTCTCAGCGCGTGCATGGCATACATCGGGTATGTTTTCGGAATCTGTGCGTTTAATTTTTGTTGGCGTTGGAAGAGAGTGAAGTGGAGGAGAGTGCACTGTGATGTATAACCCAAGTACTGTGGAAGATTGTAGTCTATATCAATAAATAAACAATCAGACAAAAAGAGATTTGGGATGTACTAGTACGCCCTCGTGTTAGAAGTCATTTGTCGATCATGCCGATCTTTTGATTTTCTTTCCTTTTTAGTCTTATTGCCGATCCATTTTCCTTTTTGTATTGATCTCCATTCCTCCCTGCTCCCCATCATTAATTATGACTCACATGGACACATGATCATCCCCATATGGTAGTACCTTCCCACATCTGATTGCACTATAAGTAGCTGAGCCAGACATCTGTTGTGCCCTGTTCTTCTCTTCTAGTTACCTTTGTGTCATCTTAGTGTTAAGCGCTGTACCAGTGGCTGTGCCACTGGCCACTGATCTCATCTTCACGACAGCATATTGTGAAGGTCTATTGCTTCGCAACAGGGCAGCATGAAGCTGTATCATGCCAGACAGGTATGTGACGCACCCATCAGAGTCTCTACAAATGACCATCGACACGAGGATGAGCTAGTGATCAGGATCGATCAGATATCAGACAGAGAGCCATATGGAGATGTTTATCAGGAGGGTATTTAGAGAGTTAGCCAGTAGCATAGGAGGGGACTTCCCCAGGGGGGTGTATTGTTTCCCTGTCAGTTCATAGTGCATGTGAATTGATCCTAGTGATTCCCCTCTTAATTGGCCTCTCTGTTCTCTCTTCACACCACGACTGGTCAAAGTAGTTGTCTCAATTTGGACATAGTCTGCCCGGCACAAAGCATCTGTGACATATCTGAAGGTGCATGGTAGTGTCTCAAGCTGATTGATCTGTTCTCCTGCACTAGAGACATGAATGGTCTTCATCTGGGATGGACATAACATTTCTTGACAATTTCCTGCTCCCCCAGGTTTCAATCTCATTCAGCACGTCTTGAGCATAGTATCTCTGAGCCTCCTCTCAGTTGCTAGATCCTCTTGACCACTAGTCAGTGCTTATCTGACCATAAAGAGGCCCACCTGAGTTATCCCCAGCTGCTGCCTAACACCTTGCCCTCTTCCAGTGACAACAAAAGTCAAAACACACATATTCTGCAAACATCCCCAGTGTGCACCCTGCATGTGCTAGGAGCACACTTGCCAGCACAAGTGGATGCACCGCACTCTGGGTTGACACACTCAAGTCGTTCTGTGCAGTGCTGATGCTCTGGACAGGGATGAAAGAGGTGGTAGGCAGTGCATTGCAGTGCATGGAGGGATTGTGAGGTGGCTGTTGGAGGGACTGGAACAGGATGCTTAGAAGGCCTGGAAATTAAATACAGATAAAGAGACAAGGAGATGGTTTGAGGAAGAATAGGTTTGATTGTTAGGCAGCAGCTGGGAATAACTCATGTGGGCCTCCTTTTTGCCACAGGAAATGCTAACTAGTGGTCTAGAGCATCTGTCAGAAAGGAATTATTGCTTTAAGAAAGCAAGCACATAGTAACAAAGAAACCAACAAACAGAAATGACTGAGAGACAGTTCGACAGCGATTACAATCCACAAGAGATCATGCGGAGACATGAAAGGGAGCAACAGCACATAGTCCCTATGATCCGCGAAGACATACTGTGCGACCAATGCAAGTGCAT
>SGPK01000325.1:0-28570 GCA_004802695.1 Phellinidium pouzarii
AGTGTATTTAAACAGCAGTGAGTGAAAGGTCCGAGAATCCTAGACTGGATTGAGAGACAGTAATGGAGAATGAAGGGGATTGAATGTGGGCGATGCCGAACCGGATCTTGAAGATTGGCCAATGAAGGGCACACTCGGCGTATGAAAGGCTTCTTTGAATGTTTGCTTTCATTCGCATTCGCCTCGTATTCGACGTTAAAAATATGTATTCTCAGGAGGGGCGAGACTAGAATGTTGTGAAAAATCGATGTAAGCCATACGATTAGCAACTGCGGAGCGTTCTAAGGCTGACTCCAGCTTGTTTGAGACGTCGAATGTCATTTGTTTTCAGATTAAGATCTATGTTGGGTCGTACTATCGACTCGATGAATGCCTAATGACAAGAGAATAAACCAGAGCTCAAAGCACATCTATGGCGAAAATAAGCTCGTCAATTTAACGCCAGAACGCGAGTTATGATATGTTACTGACTAGACTGAACTGGGCGGAATCATCCTATCACGACTTCGTTACCTACTCGAGGAGCTTGAGGGACATACTCGCAGTGTTCTTCGGTAAGAAGGATCCTACTTAAAGGCTTTGATATTCTGATTAGAGTAGTACTAATGTCTCCTGGAAAGTTTAGTTCTAAAATCCCTTCTTTTCTTAGAGAACAGAGTCTGTATACTCACAGTCGTGATTCCGCTTGACGATAAGGGTGGCAAGGCCAGGTTCGCGCTATACATGTCGCGGTGAGGACACATGTTATCAATAAAAACCGTTGTGGTTGTGGTCAAGATAAAGAGAGTAGGCGAGCGTTCCTCCAACTTTCGTCTGTGTGAAGCTGACTTCAGTTCCTTTGCTCAGACTACTGCTTTGATAGCGGAAGAATAGCAGTTGTTTGGAGTTTCAACGCGGCCCGGATTCTCCAAAGGTTTCCAGGAGGTAGATTCAACACGTTTGCACTTGTTGCAGTCGCGTGAGAGTTTCTGTGTGCATAAAAGACGTCTCAAAGAGCGGTGGCCATCTTTAACTCGTTTCTTTCATCTACCGCCGCTCACTGCGAACTGCATCTCTTTCGCTCTTCTTTTATCTCTAACGACTTGTAATAAATAAAGATGGGCCATACCAAAGATGACGAGGCTCCGCCAACTTTGCCTCGTTTGAACTTGTATTGTCAGACAATAGAAGACAAAGGCAATGACCATCAATTGGATTGCATGTATGTATTGGCTCAGTGCATCGAAAACACACAACTGACTTTGCGTTTAAAAGCCCGCAGACACGCGATTTGACGCATCTCGCGCTTCGCGTAGACAACACGCCTTCGCGAGAGGAACAACGGCTCTCTTCATCAGCTTCAATCTCAGCCTCAACGGCAGTCTTTAGTGCTGTAGACCCAGCAGATCTTCCATTTCCAGATGACGCTCTCATGCCAGAACATGGAAGGGAGCTTCGGGAAATCTTAAATAGTCTTTCATGGGTTGGTGTTGACGTGTAAGTGTTTTCTTTCACCATGTATGTTCGCGTGTTCTGACTTATAACCCAAGCCTGACAACAAGGATCCATAGTGGCAAATTAAGCGGAGAGGAGCTAGAAAAGCACCTTGTCACTCTGTAAGCTCTAACTATGCTTCGATTTAAAATGCTCTATTCATTCCATCAAGAAAATTTCTATTATCTCCGTCCGGTGAGGAATTCTTGGATATTGGCCGGCGGCAGATGGAAGCTTTGCAAGCCTGGCAATCCATGTCTGATTCTGGGCAGATAACCCAGCCTCAGGCTGCTCCTCAGGCTCCTCAATGCTTTTCTTATCCACAGAGTAACAATCCTGTTGTATCTTCCTCACCAAAGCCACAGAGCCAGAGATGTGCTAGACGACTTTCGAGCACGATGAAGTCGATGCTTACCACTACGCCTAGAGTTCCAGGACCATTGCAGGCTTCAGCGCTATTAAATGACGTGTCCTCACCTCGGAAGCTTTCCCTCCGTCGATCTTCTCTGCCGCAGAGTGAGCCTTGTCTTCTTTCGTCATCCTCAGGGGGCGTACAGGGTCGAAGACACTCCAAGCGATCCCCTGGCACCAGGAAGCCGATCTCTACCATTATTCCAGAGATTCCAAAACCATCGCAGGATCCGACACCGCTAGTTGATGCACTCGCATCTCGAATATCACCCCCGTGTGCGTTCATGAGATATGACGATACGGGGGNCACCTCTTGGACGTTGCGGCGAGATTCTGCCGACGGTGATAGACATCGTGCAGAATCATATACAGTCGCATATGAGAAGCCTTGGCGTGAAAGGTGCAACTTTCGTGGTCTGTCCGTTTTGCGAAAAAGGGTGTGCAAAGAAACAGTATAGAGAGCTCTGGAAACATATTGGAGACACGCACTACCGCATTCGAGAAGCTCTTTGCCCTTGCGGAGGTGTGATTGTGCGCGGCTCATGTGCAAATTCTGTAAGGCGCCACAACGAAACGGAGATTCACCGTAGGTGGGTGGAAATGACAAGAGAGAATGAAGGGAAGAGGAATGGTCCAGATGACAGCGATCGGGAAGAGGGGTCGAGCAATGGAAGAAAGCGTCGGAGACGTGAATAGACGATATCTAAATACGAACATCTACTCCATTATTATAACATTCAACTGCCATTTGTATTCTAATCTTTCAGTTGAGGTTCTGCTTTAAATAGCAGTGTATGGATATTAAGATGGACGAGAAGCACGTATCCATGATGTAGATGTCATTTCTTATACAATCGAACCCCTCCCTCCTAATGTATAAAATTTGGTTTCCACCAAGTCGGTAGTCAGTAAAACCCTATACGTTAATGCATGAATATTTTACTGCATGATGCATACCCAATTATAGTATAGGTTGGCTCAGCATGCAAAAGGTAGGCATCGGAAGTGTATTTCTCTTACTTTATTGACCTCAAGTACAACAAACCAACCTCAATATGCTCTTGGAATTTCAACAACAGGCCTGCCTTGTCTGTCTGAAGGAGGTCTGGTGCCAAAGGCCTAATTGCGAGGCCTTTTATCCGCTCTGCGAGGAATTAAGTGCTAGCTAAGTGTTCCACTACAGATCAATGATGGTGCATCTACTGGATGTGTACTATCGTGCAAGAGATTCCCACTGCCCTTGCGGAAGTTCGCTTTTTTCAAATGTCAATTTGAGATCACACTGTGTGATTCACAACAAGAATATTTTCGCCATAGACTATGGATCAAAATGAAGGATGATTTTGCACTGGCAGAGAATCATTTATGCTCTCTATTTACTCCGTTTTATGTCTATGAGTTAGTATGTATGCCTCGCAACTCGTTGTGAACGTTTAAACGTAAGCCCCCGTTTTTCTGATTCCACAAATCCGATACTCTAAACATGTATGACACTGCAAAATTCATTTGCAGAGCTAAATAAATGGGTGTGATCTACTACTAGTAGTAGATTTCGCGAGTCTTGACGCGTCGCGTCACAAGTCATGCATTCCCGTCACGCGATGAGCGGAGCTTCAATTTAACCGGCATGTTGATTTTATTTTCCTGAAAGCGATCTGAATTCCGACTCTCTCCAAAAATCGACAAATGTCCATAAGACTTTTCCTGAGAGATGGAAGATGTGTTTGACATCATCGTCTCTCGGAATTTACAGTAATCTTGTTCCAATTTTAGATTTCTAGCAGGGCTGCGGCAGCTCAATGATTCACTGGTTATCATGGCGATGTCCTGCTCTTGCAGCTCCTAATCCAAATCACCAAATATATTTATATATATTTGCTTCGTGTAATTATAGCTGAAAATTTAGTGCTCGTTTTGTCCTTTCCTTATCTTCTTGTTTGTGAGTCAAGCTTGTTTCTCCTAGTTGGAAATAAGAAGGCAGGGCTCTAAATCTGTGCTCCTCTTGCTTTCACCGAAGAATCTGTCAAACCAGTTCATCTTCATACTTCAAATATGTAACAGTCATGTCATTAAGGTGATACAATAGAGGATAAATACATGTTCCAGTTCTCAGGCAGTGCGTCATTTATATTCGTGTTCTTTCAGATTCGAAATAAGAGGGAGTCCGCTTTCAAACAAGAATAAAGTGAAAAGGCAGCTGTTATTCTGCACTACTATGCATCTGCAAACGTCGAAGGTTTTCAGTATTAGCATTCCCAGATTCTCTCATCTACTAAAAAAAAAAAGAATACGGTGAGTTCAAAATCTTGCCTATTCCCTTTTTTTTGTTTGCTTAAGGTGGAAAGTAAGAGATGTCAAATCTTAGTCAACAAAGGCCGTCCCGAACAAATCAGCAATTTGCTGTCATTCTCAGCGAGCTCTGTTTTTTATGTCCGCGAATTCCGGATGGAGTCAGCGATAATAAGTCCCGCTACAGCATCGTTTTTAACCATCAGAACGATATAACAGCGTCTATTGATAAGATCTATTGTGCTGTGACAAGAACACCTGACCGACATCTTAAAGCGCAAGGCCAGCCTTCATATTTCTATGATTTCTGCCTCTTCTTTGGCTTGGAAGGACAGAACGGATCCATAGAAATGTCAGTATCAAACGTGAACTATGCGAGCCTGTCCAATATGATCATCTCGAGTCGCAACTGCCGCTTTTCAACTAATTATGGTGTCTCTCACGTCGATTTAGCGTGCGCACCGGTCTCAGAGTCAGCGACGACATTGACTTCATTCTTCATCAGATCAAGAGGTATAGATTTATTTTCGACCCCGTAACCGGTGGTGGCTGACGAAACTGGTGCCGTCAGGTCATTTCTGATCTGGAATGAGCACACATGATAGCGCAGGAGTCAGAGTCTCAGTACAAGTCCTCTATTATGTCTACTTCAACCATTGATTGTGTTGGAATGCCCGCAATTTTATCATTAGGAGCGTTTCTATTGATTCGAGAGAACTGCTAGCAGCTTTCATGATACTCTCAAGTAGTCTTTCATTGAAACACAATTTAATGTAACATAGTCGATTCTTGATATTCTTGTATGTAGACTCGGAGCTTGGGCCGAGCTTTTATAAGTAGTGTAATAGAATTTTTGAAGATAACTTCATAATTATTTGTGTGTCAAGATGCATGTTCTCCAAGATAGCTTAATCTCTCACATTTAATCTGGATTCAATTAAGGCTGGTTTGCATTAATCATCAAAATCAGGCGAGACGAACCACGAAGCTTACCGCCAATATCTATCTGAGGGATGTTTTTCGAAGAACGATTTCCTATAATACTATCCCTTTCAGTGTCACCACATTCTTCTTGCATCAGTGGTGTTTCTTTCAGGATATCTGCCAAGGTTAAATATACACAAGTACAGGGACAGTTTCCTCAGTACTAGAATTATCAGTTGAACTCAGAATAAACCTCTATAGTCCACTGCTTTAAGTCTAGTACATCGTTATCTACTATAGCCTGAGATTTTGGGCTCGTTCACTACTTCTTGTTCACAGATTTCTCGACTTACGAGTTTAGTCCTTATCCAATTTCCTTACAGAAGTCGTTCATGAATGTATCACAGGACATGCAGCACACATGTGCAGAAGCAGTAGAATCTCAGAGTCCCTTCGACAACCCATCTGCGTTCCGCATATTGACGCTAAGCCTTCCTGGTTGGTTGTCACTTACATGTCACGGTACTCTCTATACATAAGTTCTCATTCACAAATTAAAATTAAAATTGTAATAGAATTCGAACTTATAGAAGGCTTCTGCTTTAGGCTCTTTTGTGCCTTGCCGCTGGCTAATGTGTATCTTACGACTTTGAATCAGTCGCCCATGAAGTATTGAAACAGTATGTTAATGCAGCTTCATAGGCTTGGCGCCATCTACGACGTAAATCATCAGGAAAAATTTCAATGTCTATATAGCACTAGATAGTTTGCATAGTTCCATAGTTGCCTTTGTAAGTCCCCTTTTAGTGAGACTATATAGTTTCATGCCAGAACTATACAGTACTATACAGTACTATACATACTATATAGGGTACACTATACAGTCTAATATAGTTTCCATAGTTTCAAATGGAAATTCTAAAACTATTAATTGTGCATATATGCACATTCTACACTATATATGTTTCATCATCAAGTAATCAAGCAACTACACAATACAGAATATGCACTTATGTACATAGTATTACTTTTCATATCCAAGTTATTGCATATCTAATTTGAGGTGTGGGAAGATACTGCTACTCCATTTTTGAGATTTGGTCAGTGGGCGGGTTTTCGCTTTTTTGCTATTACTTGGATTATTTTACATTCCTATGGTGCAATTGAATTTATTATGTCCATATACCTAAAATCAGTGCAATTACTCATGAATTCCATGCATATATGCAGCAGCAGGATCATCTCTTTCCCAAGATGTAATGCACTATACTAGTTCCCTGCATTACTATAGAAACTATGTGGTCTATATAGACCACATAGACTCATTAGGTTCCATAGGTGTTGGTGGGGACTATGGAGTACTATGGAGTACTATACAAATTCATCAATTCTAGTATAGTAAATGTTTTTCCTGATGATGCAAGTACATCGTGATAAATAGACTTGTTCCTCAATGTCCTTACAGTTATATTCACTTTTATATTTCCTTCTAGAGGCCATCACGACTTAGACCTAATTCAATAAAGTAACAAGACCGCTATCTTCTTCCTATGTATTAAAATATTACTTTCCCACCATATGTTTACACTATGACTTCACTTGTTTACTCACATGACTATATGCACCATATGCTCACTTACTTACTATGGTATGCTATACACTCTGTACAGTATATAAGACTGGGGCCTCTGGCCCATAATCTACAGCTTTTGCTACTCTACCAACTTGTCCACTTAAGACTATGCCTCCGAGTCTAAGCTTAACCTGCTACTTCCTGTGGCCAGCGTGACCCTTCCAACTTGAAGTGACAAGAAGCTCGAAGTACGCGAAGTGCTGGCTCTCAGACTCTCGGTATGAGATAATAGAACCTAGATCAAGGTTTACTGCAGCCTCAGGGCTGAGGCTGCTACTACTCCGCTCCGATAACGAGCGGCGGCCGTGCCCTCGTTCTTACACGCGTATGGGATTAGCTTGGCTCGCAGCTCTGCCTGCGGGCAGTGCTACTTACTATTGAGTCCCGCAGCTGTGAGCTCCTTCGGATCGGAACCTGAGCTCGCATGTACACCGCCTTGCATGCAGTCTTTGTTAGCGACCTCGTTTTTGTCTGGACAATCCTCAGATAATTAAAGCCTCAGAGACAAGACTGACGTTGATAGACCATGCCAGCGGCGGTCAGGCGTGCAGTGATGTGCTTGGCGCGAAGGAGCAGCTAAGAATCTTAGAAAACAAAACACAGTCGAACGGTCTATGCGAAGTATCTATGTACAGTACAGACACACATGGGAAAGTCAAAGGTCCAGATCTAATAAGAGAATATAGGACGATGCGTCTCTACAGCCGAACGTAGACTAGATGAGTGCCGTAATTCAAATGCTACCGCAACATTTGGGGAGAGAGATAGAGGAAACGGAAACGGAAACGGAAAGAAGCTGTCCATGATGCAGGGAAAACGTGGGGGAGAGCGATGTGCTAGAAAAGGAAAGTGCAACTGTTAGATACAATCGAGATTTGACAGGATAGCCCTAAAGAGACAAGGAAAGTTAGGGAACGAAATAGTATACAGAACTTAGAAGGCATTAACGTACCAAGCAAAAAGAGAAGAGAAATACAATAAACGAAAATAAACTCATGAGCGGAACGCACGGCACCCCGTACGTCACCCGTGGCGCCCGCACTCTCACCACTGCACCTCGATTAATCCGTCGTCCTTGCACAAGGGAAGCTTCTTGAAATTGCGCACGAACTCGAGCTGCGGACCAGTCTCGGGAGAGCACGGGAAGCGGCGACATTTCTCGACGGTTTTCCACTCGGTGGCAATCATGCGCAATGCCTCCTCGCCGTCAATTGCGCGGCCACTCTCGACGAGCCAGCAGCCGACGACGGTGCCCGTGCGGCCGATGCCACCGCGGCAGTGAACAGCTGCAACGCGTCCGCGGGCCTCGCAGGCATGCAGCAGGCTAAGGATGCGAGCGAGGAAGTCGAGTGACTCGGGGCACTTGCGGTCTGGGATAGGGAATCGATAATACTCGATCGTGTGCGTCTCTGCGTCGGAGAGCCCGCAACAGTGGGCGCGCACAGGAAGCAGCTGCTGGTAACCGAGAAGCTCTCCCGACTCGGTGAGGTCGATGAACCTAGTGAGGTGATGTGGCGCCAGAGGGTTAGTTGAGCGCGAATGATGTAGGGTTTAGAAGCTTACGTGCGGACGCCAGCAGCGAGGAGTGCATCGAGCTTTGGGCGAGTTGTGCTCGGCGCCCACGGGTACTCGCAGGCGACGAGGAACGGCGTCGCCCAGTATGAGTTCGGAATCGGCTTGCGCGGCCTGACCGTCGGTTGGCGGGGAAGAGGGCCTTGTAATGCAGACATCGGTCCGGAAACCGACTGGGCCTGCTGGATGGGAATAGTACCAACGCTCGCCATATTCGTCGTTTTCAGTGTCGCCGTCTTGGGTGTCTTTGCTTGTGTCGATTGTATAGAATTCTGCAGAAAGTGTGAGGTTGTCCGAGTCAGCGTGCGTGCTGCTCTAAGGGCACCGGATGCGTTTGTGGCTGCCATTGTCTGCTCGTCGTCGTGGCCACGGAGTCGTTGTCAAGGACCACAGTAGCTCACGGGAGACGTGGGGCGAAGCAAGTCAAGGCATGGCAAAGCATATCCGGGGTATTTGAAGGGCGTGAGGGTGGGGCTATTTGGACATACCAATCTGTCGCTTGAGTGGGGAGACCGAGAGAGTATATCGAGAGCAGTGAAATACTTTGAAAGTTGATCAATGTCACGTCACGTGTCACAGTTCGTCACTGGTCTAGTCGTCACGGTTTTGAGTTGGTGATAGAAATCCGAGGGAGTGCTGAGGCTGCACTCGACTAGAAGCGAGCGTTCTATATACTTCTCGCCGCTCCGTTGTGTGTCCTACTGTGCGTTGACCTCGGAGATGATGCCTTTAGCGCAGCCACGGACTCACGGTGCACAAAAGCAAAATGCGTCAACTTCGAGGCGGCGCTGCTTTCTTGTTAGTGTACACGGGAAGAAGCTTTCATCCTCGCCACAGATATAATGAATAGAGGGAATGTCAATTCAGACCCAACTTTACCAAGTCAAGGTAATCCTGTTATTTCTGAATAAATCAACCTCCCGGCATCCCGGATTGAACTCGCGCTTTTCTGGGCTGAGAAACCCTTTATCAGGATGAGAAAGGGAGTTGAGGTTATCATTCACATTCACGCGTGTTTCACAGGCCACAAAATAGAAGAGAAAGACATTAAAGCACGAGCTCGCTAGATCGATAGCAGCTGAGGTATTGACGCACCGGCGTATGATTCTTAGACTCCGCAACGCGCCGTGTGCCGGTACGGTCGTATCAATACGAACACGGTCATATTTTAGGTCCCGAAGTAAGAAATTGCAAATCCGAGTATAAATGCAGCTGCATCCGCAGGATACGGGTATCCAGACCTTGGTCAGAACCGAAGAAGTTGAGGCCTTGGCTATCTCTGAAAAATAAAAAAGTTTGTTACAGGTGATTCTCGAGAAGGGCCGAAAATGTGGCTATGTGCGAAAAGGGTTGATTCTGGACTCACCTACTTTTATTTTCCTGACATCATGATTTTAGGCACGAAATTGCTTCCGTTCCAGCCGCGGTGTGGTCTGTGTGTAAAGCTTCAACTTCCGACTTAGAACTTGGTGAACGCGCGCAGCACATAGAAGCTGAGACAGCCGTCTCTATATCTGGTGAAGGGGAAGACAGTTGTCGACGTCAAGCAGTGCAGGCATCCAGCTGAAGAGAACCCCAGTCCCAAAACCGGATTCCCCAAGCATCATGCGAAGAGAGATCAAAGAAGAAGACAACCTATAGTCGTATTGATTTATATGTAAAAAAGTGCAACAGCATTTCTTTATATAGTCCGCCGTCCTGGCGCCTACAGTAACATGATGACTCTTGAAATTAAGCACACAAAACGCACCAAGTTCCATGCTTTGGACGTCCGGAACTCATATGCTCAGCGCACAGCTTCAATGACTGCCAACTTTTCCGATCAGTTTAGTAGAAGCAAAGCCTGCTTGAGAAGGCGCTAGATGCCAATAGTCCTTTGGAATCCAGCGTCAGATACGCAAACGCGGGGTGTAACTATATTCTGGACAGGTGCGTGTATGATGTATAATGAGCGAAAAATACAGTAGGGTTTCGGCCGACCAAACAACATAGAGTGATTTAGTTTCTCACATGACGTGACGCGACGCGACGCGAAGAAGAAAGGCCGATCTTTTAAATCGCGTAATCAAGATCGCTCGCAAGTTCATTTTTCAGAGACGAAGTCTAAGGTGTAGTGGCATCAGTAAACCCAACCTCATCCTCATACGGTCTTAAAAAACGATGCACTGCTTCAAGCTATAGAAACCGGTGATAAAAATTGTCTTGGATATCCAGGGAAATGAGCTTAGTTATTTTACACAAAATGCCGCTAAACGTTTTGCACTGGATTTTTTTAAACTTCATCATCACCCATTCCACTTGTTCACAAACAACACCTTTGCATAGATGTACTTTGATGTTTTAAGAGGGCTTCCTGTACTGGACTTTTGGATTTGCATTCATCAACTCCACCTATCCAGGACATTGTTTTCTGGAGCAATTCTTCTGCTGCTGTAAGAAGCTATATGCCCAAATCATTTGAGCAGCGACTTTGAGATTAGCATATCTAGTTCCAGCTCCCTGTGTAACGTATTGTCCTATAGGCAATGAAAGTCCTCAGGCTCGAGACCTTTTGTGTACATCCGTGATATTCTTCCAAATTTCCCTGTTCTGGGTCTTTTGCAACTGGGCTCAAGGGAAGGATAGTAAAATGACCTCGCGCGTCAATTTGTTTTAAATGCGGAATATTATTCCACACAGCCCCCAGATTCCTAGGTTACCGTACGTCCGGAGTGTCCAAGAGCTACTCCTGACTTATCGAACTTTGTGAATGCGCAGAAGAGTGACACCTGAGTCATATCAATGTATCCCTTGTGGCACATCAGCCAGAGGCGGTCTCAAGAAGAACTGAATCAGGCTTCCTAATTTTGGGAAGTTGATTAGCGTGTGCCTCCGCTACTGTGGCTCTTTCGAGGAGGATGTGACGTGGGAAGTGCCACTCTAAAAAGGCATGTGTAACCTGAAGGATATCCTTGGTATTTTTGATAGGGCACATCTTTGTCAAAGAGAGAAATTCGACTGCACTGAAGACGAAAATTTCATTTCAGCTTCAAAACTCACGTAAAAATCGAAAACATCAATATCAAACATATTGCCGTATGGAACTCGAACGGCACCCCAGTGTGTTCGTATTGATTTTCAAACCTTGAAAGCAAGAATGATTTGGTCAATGTAAACCCACGAAAGAGAGGTAGGTAGACAAAATCTGTCATCTTGTAGTTGAAAGTATGCACGAAAGATGCCATAGTTCCAGTAAGAAATCAATGGATAGCAACTGAGCAGGTGTATGTAACTTGAAGCTATACAAAGATGATTAGTATATCTTACCGGACCCTTTGCCTGTTGTATGCATATGTGCCCGCCAAACATATGCGCAACCACCGTGCTTACATTCGATTTATGCCTACTTTTAAATGATAGCAAGAACAAAGTCTGCGCTACCAGTTGAAGAAACGAGGATGGATGCGTATGCGGCAATTAATAAACTAGCCATTCTCACATATTGTTGCGTCATAAAGGCTCATTTTCACACTTGGTTTACAGTAATTGCTTGAGCCTCAAGCACTTAAATAGTCTGCAGAGAGAATCTCAAAGTTCACTTGCCTTCTAGAATGAAATAGTCTTGCCCGTCCCCTTTCTTGTCACTATATCTATGCAATGATAGTCGTATACTAGCTTTCTCCTAGAATCCTCTAGATTACTCTAGTAAACTAATTGCCAGTGATGCGCCTGAGTTTTCTCAATGCCTTTTCAGGCTTCATTATCTAGCCCACTTTTAATTGGTTTTACAGCAAGGTAGCTTTACAGAGCATACGTCATCTTTCATTGAGCACTAAACAGCAAATGCGAATGCTTGAACGATACCCTACATATTACAGGATAAACTACTTTAGAGATGCCTTGAACCACCTTGTTAATGAGCATCGCTACATTGATTTCTTGAATTTGTTATATTCAATGAGAGCCTTTCTACTGGAGTAGGTACAGAGTCTTCTTAAAATGAGTATCTCTACAAAGTATTGAAACAGACTCAGTGCATTCTTCGGAATATGAGCTACAGGACACAGAGATCATGGAGGGATATAACGTCTGTGCTACACTATTTTACTAGAATCTTCTTGGACTTTGCCTTTCTTGATTTTCTACCCAGGCTCTGTGAAGCATACATTGTAAATGCCTGTTTTTGGTCGACTTCTCCCTGCATGAGTATCTCCCTCCACATCCACATATGACCGAAGATGTCTGGTAATGCGTCCCCTCTATATGGCGAGCAAGGCTCTGGCGGTAAATCGCCTTCGCAGAAGCCTCCCCATTCTCCCTTACACAAAACGGGCATTTTACTTTCCCATCACCCATGTATCGAGCGTGCGCACTCATGTGCTTCCTAACGACCTTGCTATCCCTCGGAAGAACCGTGCCGCAATAACCTGATGATATGGAAACTCTGAAGGCGCAAGTAGGGAGCGCAGGAGGGCCAACAGTTTCAAGTAGAACGACATCCTCAGTTTCATCGGCATTGTATGAAGGGCTGGGGCTGCCCGTTCGGGAAGTTGAGGTTTGGTGTAGTGCTGTATCGCCGAGAGGTGGGGAGGATGCAGCGGCAAGATTCTTTAGCGATGAAGCCGTCTCGAGTGGTGGCGAGGTCGAGAGAGACGGTGAGGTCGAGAGAGACGGTGAGGTCTCGAGAAACGATTCCGAGGTGGTATAGCCAGACTGCTCACTCGAGACTATATCGCCGGGGGAGTCAGCGAGAAGGCAATTTTCCGCTGATGCGAAAGTAGGGAGCGGCGGCAAGTCGAAGTCAAAGTCCTCGGGAGGAGCGAGGTTTAATAAAGGGGGCCAGTCTGTCAAGTCAGACTCTGCAAAAGGATTCACCATGTAGTCTTCCGTAAATCCAGGCTGTTTGACCTCAATTTTCTCGTCCACGACGATCGCACTGGAAATGATTGATCAAAGGAGCGCACTAAGGCTAAGAGATGTCTGAGCTTACAAGGCCTTATTGAGCCGTCGCTGTCTCTCTGCGTCTGCCGTGTCTTTCAAGATCGCACTAGATACAGACAGAGTAAATAATTGTACAAAGAATAGCACTGAGGGATGTCAGAACTTACAGAGCCTCTTCCAATATTTGTCGCATCTTGTCCGGGGTATTTTCGTCTTTAAGAAATTGTTCAATGCTAGAAAATGCAGTTCATGTCTTTAAGGGACGGATGTTGTGAAAGTGAAACTTACTATTGGAACCCATTCGCGGCATACGACTCCGCCATCATAATTTCCCGTTCCGTCAGAACGTGCACGCTCGGGGAGGGTTCAGGATATCTTTTGCCTGAATATGGCGGCGTGGCGGCGGTCAGCAACGACGGTGAAATCGTCGGCTGAGGCTGGGATCGTCCTTCTCGGCGCTCGATCGCCTCATACAACGACATTCTGAAGGTGGTTCTCAGATACAAGAAGACAATGCTTTGATTGATACTCACGAAATACATTTCAGACCATTGTTGCACTTGCGTTTGGAGGACAACTTGAATGGCCCGTCTGAGTCCAACCATTCTGAAAGACATTCCGCGGAGCATTCACATTCCTGGCCTTTGTTTGCATTAGTAAAAAATGGCATTGATAAAGGTCAAGAATAAAGATGAGGAAGAGGTCGCGGGACGCGATGGTGAAAGGAAATGTAGTGGTGAGAGGAAATGTGGTGGTGTTGGTGAGAGGGGGTGCAGTAGTGAGGGGAATGTGGTGAAGAAAGAGAACGCGTTGGAAAGACGCGGAGCTAAAAAAAGCGCATTAATCCGGCCACTCGGTACACGCTGTCACTGTATAACACGAATAAACGTCTCTAATTAAGTCACTTGGCAAACCTCAACGGCGAATTCATTCGCGGCTTTGATGCTCGATGACGACCTTAAGACTGTCAAAGCGTATACCAGCACAGAAGGCACGCCACCCCTCGCACCTCAACATGACATGGCCATGGCCACCAACTTTGAAAGTGAAAAACATGGAAGTACCAGAAATCTGCAAGCTTCCTTGAGCCAGTATCGGACGACACGCTTGGTAAAGGCCACAAAACACCAGCGCCCTGCCGCTTTGTCTTTCTGCTTCTGAGTCTATTCGCCAAGTGAAATGGCCTCAGCGAGAGTCTTGCCACCGATTGTCTCTTGAAGCCTATTCGCGGGGATGAAGTAAGGTTATCCATCGCCTTTCAGCTTCCAAGTACAAAACCATATTATACATGTTAAGGCCTTTGAATTCAACAAGACGATGAAAGCAGGCCCGTAAAGCGCGTCGAACGAGCTCAGGCGCGATTTCGATCTATCTCTTTGTCTCTTCTGTCGTCCCTGATCTGGAAAGGCCAATAAAGTCAGTCACTCTCTATGCTTCTATTTGACTAGCTTTGATTTGCGAACAAGCCCTTAGGTAGGTAGAGGATGTCGTTCCTATCGCTACCGGAGCCTAGGGATTAACATACTATAGATTCTAGCGTTGCATTATGAAGACCAAATCCATAATACACATTTGATGGCAGAACTAGTGGACTATAACAATGGTACCGAGTTCAGTGATTTTTTAATCTTCATGAATTCTCTATATGAGACTTACCGCAGGTTTTGTCAGTAGACGACGGACCGAATGCACCTAGAATTATGCCTACAGTACAGCGGACGGGCATGTTCCGGAAGGATTTTCTATCTTCCTATGCGACGCACTTAAAATTAGCTGGAATCTCCGGTATGTCTCCCTTCAGATCAGCTACACATGCGCAGATGGTATGAGCACACATCCCTTTCATTCTATATATCGGTTTGTTACTCAGGACCGTGTCAAAATTTTCAAATACAGACCGACAATATCTAAAGCGCAGTGAACAACATCTAGACTATTTTCAGTTTTTTTTATAAGCTCATGAGTTCCATTGACGGATGACACACCATAGTTTCGACGACGCGGGGCCGACGAACGGCGAGTACGCCGCAAGAACAATAAGAAGAAAGACAGCTATACAAGAGAACTCATCCTGAGACAAAGACGACTTCAATCAAGGTTCAGAGTCGTACCGGAGGTGTTGTCGAGACTGTTTCTTGTCAGACTTGATACATTTCCGCATACCCTCTAGAAATTGACCAAGTGATGCAGCATCCATCTCTTCCTCTTCAAGTTGGTCATGCATGCGGAGATGGCTCGAGTACGCCCGCTCTTTCATTCTGAAGATCGAGATCATCTTATTACTCAAGACATCAAGTACGAGCGACTGTGTCTAAAACGCGCTGAAATACAGACGTTGAACATTCACTATTTTCCAAGAGTCAAACTTCTGGTGCATACCTAATACCTTCCCTAAGTTCCAACTCTGCGTGATTCTTTCGTGAATCGCAATCGCACCAGCTCATTCCCTCCCATCAGAACCCAGCACAACTGCCAGTTCATCGCCGACAAAACGTTTCCGGCCAAAGTGCCACTTCTATATCGGCGCGCATCTGCACCGTATTCTGATTCCGCCATGAGCTAGGTCTATGGGACGCAGAGAGTTTGAAGATAGCACGAACGTAGAGGCTAAGTTGTGGACTGGTTTGGGGATGGAGGCCATTGGAAGCGAAGCAAGCTACCGTTCTCGGATATACCGAGTCGTTTACTTCTGTTGGTTCTGTCTCTTTGCAATCATCCAATATGTTTATATTTCCTCTTTACAAAAATTATCTGTAAGAATTATTGTTTACTATATCGCACCGCNAAAAAAACACTTTCAGCAGATACCTGTCGTACCCCTTTACTTTTCTTCAGACGGTTATAGCTGGATGATGACGTACGCATTATGTAACCATCAGAACTGATCGTTCAAACGATCTTTTCATATTACACACCTGCTGAGGTACAAGAAGTATACAGTCATAATGACATAGATTTGGCATATAATAGGTGATTCGACTTATACAAATCAGATTCGCTATTTTTGGGTAAGTTAGCACTCATTTCTATCTGGACACCGTACATAAGACGATGGATCCTCAAGCAACTCCCCGAAGACCCTCTACTTGGATATCTTATTTGGTAATAATTAAAGAGGTTCGATAGCAGTGAAATACTAAGATATAGGATCGCATAATCATTAAATTGGGCTCATTGCGGCTATCATTGATACACAATGTGAGTAATATATCGCAATTAAAATGGTTCTTTGGATTTGATTTCATATAGCTTACATTCCAATCTCTTCCGGTCGTCTGTGAGTTTCTACATTGCCTAATGTTTTTAATCTGAAACTAACTCCATCAAAGCTTTAAGAAATAAATGTACTTTAGAATGGCAATCCTCAATGTACTGTTAGGTATATTCGAGGGATGGTTTCACCAACTTACAGCGTGCTTTTTATTTCTGCCTTAAATTATCTCTTATGACATACATGGAGGATCTGTTTGATGGATTGTGAGCCTGCGTCGCTCGAAGCGTACAGACTACTTCTCAGTTAATCAGAACATTAAGGCATCCTTTTCACGAGAGTCTCAGCACCGTGACTGTTTTCCAGAGGTGAACAGCCCTTGTGAAGCTACCGGTAAATATATTTAAAGACGTCTCCAAATAAAGTTACAGACAAAGCGGTAACTCGCTACCTTACAATACTTTTTGTAGCAGAAGCTGCAACTATGACACACATTGAAATTGACCTAAAACGTAATTTTACAAGAAAATGATATTTATTCATACGCACTGAAACCAATCTCTGCCTCAGTTGGGCTTCTATACAAAAAGCCCTTTATCGACAATGGTGATTTCGACGTCATTTGGGCGACTACATACTGGTGAGCGCAATTTCAATACTCTATTGATCATGGCTATATATAAAGCTGCAACACAGTGGACAGCACACGGAGACATCGATAGTTCTGGGTTGATCACAGTACTCATACAAGATCAAGTGGTCTATACTATCGTGTAAGTCATCTCCAAATCTAGTGCACAGCAAAAACTAATAAGCATTGCTTTACTGCGTCTTGTTATGCAGTATAATGGCTTGCGGCGTCGGGAGTACATACATGTACGTATAAGATAGACTGAGGCTATTTTCATGGTTTGGTCTCCGAACTTACGAATGCATCATTACCCTGCGTTCTCGGAAGCCATCTACTTTTTAATTTAGAGCAGGCAGTTGATAGAGGATATAACACAGGAATTAGTAGTGGAAATATGATAATAAGTGACATACGCTTCTTTGATCTTGAGCAATGATTTTGAGGTCCGTTCATTCTTCTCTAGAGAAAGAGTACCCGTTTGATCTGAAACTTGAAAAATGATAATGGAAGACAATTGTTTGTGAGATATAGCTCAAATAAGCATAACGACAGGTACCGGACCGCTAACTGTGCTTCTGGTCATTCTGTGCATTTTTCTACTACATTGGCATTACTTTAGGACAAGTGGGGCATTATTTAGGACCTCCCCTCGTCCATACTTACTATGCACTTCCTCCTTTCCCCTCCACTTTCTGCTCTTATGATTTGTGTATATTCCTAAAGCTGTGATATTCTGGATGTAGATGTAGAAGGGGAGGAAGGCACCCTGGTATCATGAGGTTTCTCGGCAAGCGGACAAAACAATCTTATCTATTTTAATCGCATGGTTTATTCTCTCTTACTTATCTTCCCTTATGGCGTTATAAGAACGTACAAAGGACGATTAAGAGCTGAGGTTCAGAGGCCCGCTAAACATAAGTCATGCTCCATTTTGTGAGGAGAGACTTTGGTTTTCATATACTTCGCATGGCTACACTATTGCCGCTCGCTTACCTAGGATCTGGCACTAAAAGCGCTCAACTCAACGTATCAGAGATTTGATGTATTGTTATAGTCGTCTGCTTATCCCGTTTGAGCTCTACACGCCGCATTTATAAACAGAACACGTCATGCTGACATCTACAGCGGGAATGCTAAAATTGCAAGGGGTGACTGGATAGCAATGCAGCTGAATGTGAAGACAGATAAAAGAAATACATATCGATAGATAGATAAGATCTAGTCGCGTCGCCGACGTTTCGTACCTTTGCTCGACCCTTCGTCCTGATCGTCGTCATCCGAACCATTCGACTTCCTTTTCATATTGCACTCCCACGAACGGTGCTTTTCCGTCTTGTTGTGACGATCTATAGAATTCCTGTCACCACGAACAACTTTTCCCCCACAAAGACAATGAAATCCTCGAGCTTTGTAGTGCACATCCGTGATATGCTTCGAAAGCTCTCGGTGCTGGATCTCTCGGTCTTTTACACCTGGGAGTTCGGAGCAGAACGGACAAACGACGGAGTCTGGACCTCGCGCGTCAATAAGCTTTATATGCGGAGACATATGCTTCCGCACGGCCTCCAACTCCCTCGGCACTACCTCCCCGCAGCGCCCAAGAGATGTTCCTGACCTATTAAATCTCGTAAATGCGCAAGAGAGCGACTCATGACTCGCATTGTCGTATCCATTGCCTAGTGGCATCACAGACGGCGGCGGTCCCACTATTCCAACAAGAGCTGAAACAGGCTTCCTGATATTTGGAAGTCGCTTATTGTGCCTTTGCCTCTGTGACTCTTTTGGAGAGGATGCTACGGGGGAAATATCACTCTGCGGATGAGCAGAGAGATGGGGTGCCTCAAAGTCCGGTTTACGCCAGGTGTCATTCGTCAGATCAAACTCAGGTGTGAGCGAGTCCTTAAAAGCACTCATATATAGCTGCTTATTCTCCCAGAGAGATATGCCGGCGGGGGTGAATAGGTAATTTCTTGACGGAAATGAATAAAGTATAATAAACAAACAGGAATTAGAGCTTACAATGCAACACAGTGCCTGATGAGTTCATTTCCATAAAGCTCGCCACTACAGATCTTTACTTTCAGACTTTCGAGATTAATTAGGATACACGAGCTTACGCATAAGTAAAAAGAACACGTACATCTCAGGACCAAGTTCAATCAACCTGTTTAAATCGTTAAGGTACTGTCTATAGACCTGTAAAGGAGCTTCAGTTACCGGTATACCGGTTGGGAGTGGGATGTATTCCGCCTCTGGGGACCCGGAACGTGGGGCCATGGTAGGTGTCGGGGGAGGAGGCTGTGGGTATGGCGTATTCAAGTCGTGTTCTCCGTACGTTTGACGCGTCCAATTGTATGTCTGCGGGTTGCTGAATGCGAAGTCAGTTCACCATTGTCGACACGTCGAGCCAGAACGTACAGCCGACGACCTTCGCCTTTGTTGGTAATTCGATACGGATAAGAATCTGCAGATGATGATGAAGAGTCTTTGGTGTTTTTTGTGGGAAACATCTCCGCTTCTCGCGGTTGGAGATAAACGAAGATGAGAAGAGAAGAGACCTCAGAGGGTGACAGTGAATGGGAGAGACGTGTTGAAAACGACCACTGCCCTTTGGTTCGGTGCACTAACAAATTCTCACGCGGCTGCAACAAGTGCAGGCACATTGACTCTACAGCGTTAAATTTTCAGACCACTGCCTTTTCGCGGCAGTTTCTATCAATCCCACAGTAATCTGGACAGGAGGACCGAAATTAGCCTCAAGTAGAAGAAATTTGAATGAATGGCGGCCTACCTTCTTTTTGAATTAGACGCTTTGTGGTTCGTAATGATCAACATCTGGTCTCACTCTGTTTCCATGATGCGTAATGGATAACGCGAATCAACCACCAAAAACAAGGCTGTCTTCTAGCGGATTATCATGCCCAAGCTACGAGCATGCAGCATCCAGGAAAAGAAGAGATTATAGGTCTGGATTCGCCAGGTGTGACCTTAGGACCAGTCGAATCAAGACCCTCAAAGTGTTTGGGCATAATTCTTCGTGCCGTGATGACCCATGAGCATTTCAAATATGCCTCTATGTCTTCTCCAGAGAACAACGAAGTTAGGATAAGATGATTCCACCCATGTCAGTCACATCAGTTGCATCACATTCTGGCGTTCGATTAACGTTCTACCTTTGACATATATGTACGTTAAGCCGCAGCTTGGCCCTTGGATGACCTTCCAGCGGTTGCACCGTGATTACACCGATAGAACGCCCTAGCATAGTACATCTAAAAGATAGACTAATTCAGGAGAAGAAAGTTGACGACTCTTTAAAGACGTTAGAGTCAGTCTTAGAAACACTCACAATTGACGGTCAAATGGCTTACATCGATTTTTCACAACATTCTAGTCTCGCCCCTCCTGAGAATACATATTTTTGACGTCGAATACGAGGCGAATGCGAATGAAAGCAAACATTCAAAGAAGCCTTTCATACGCCGAGTGTGCCCTTCATTGGCCAATCTTCAAGATCCGGTTCGGCATCGCCCACATTCAATCCCCTTCATTCTCCATTACTGTCTCTCAATCCAGTCTAGGATTCTCGGACCTTTCACTCACTGCTGTTTAAATACACTCAGGCATTCTAAGAAAACATGTTTATTGCGCACGGGAGTCAAATATCAAACAACTGTTTTTGAAAGTCCTGGACAATATACAGACATCAATCCAGCGGATCTCAATGAGAAAAAACTATTCCAGTAAGTACCTAATATCCTTTATAGACTTTTCATCCTTCATTATGCAACTGATCCTGTCGCCACCAGATGATTCCATTCAGTGAAAACCGGTTCGCCAGCATACCGTCTTCTTCCTCAGTTCTATGGACAATGCCTCTGGAGTTTATCTTTTCCTTTTGCCGGAGATCCTGACGACTCTAGGTAGCTCTAGCTCGAAGTATTTTCCGCTGTGGGTCCAGGTCGACGCGTGCGGTGATTTGAGAAAACTTCTCGGCGAAAATCACAGCACAAGAATGACATGCGTTTTCGTTATGTACGAGGATTCTGGTGTGCCCTTATCAGTATTTCTCGTTGTCTAGTCTAGATGAGTTTGAGTAGCACCAGTGTAGATTGTAGGACTGCGAAGTGACCAATTGAATTGACTGGGGCTGGGCTGACGTGAGCGCACAGCCGAAGCTGCCATTTTCGGCTATTTACGTCTATTGCCATGTTGTGGGACTGCAGCGCTTTGACATTTCACGAATGGTTTTATTTTACTTTGCTACGAATCTATCCTGTCGCAAATTCCAGTCATGCTTTAAAAGTGTTCCGAAAACTGCACTTTCAACTTCGGATGTGTGTTATACTTATCTTACTCAGCGAACCGACCAACAGCGAACCGACCAATTAAAGATAAGTAATGTAATAGTATTATTTAATAATAAAAAACATGACAGACTCGGAGATGATACAAAATTACGATTAAGTGTTGTCTGCGGAAATAATGAAATATCTATATTGTAGGAATGCTTCTATGGTGGGTGGGTTGCAGAAAGGAAAAATAGTGTTCTAACGGCGACGACGTTTCGTGCCCGTACTTGAGCCTTCACCTAAGCTATCATATGGCTCTTCAACCTCGTCCTCGTCCTCTGGGTGCAGAGAGGTGAGAAATCGCATAATTTTATTCTGATGATCTCCGGATTTCTCGTGGCGACGAATAAGGTCCACAGTGCTGCGATTAATTGTTTGTTTACAAAGCCGACAAAAGGTTTCCCTGGCCTTTAAGTGTACATCCAATATATGCCTTTTGAGATTGCTGAGAGCCTGGTGTGTTCTCTTGACTCCTGCGTTTCCACCGTATTTTAACATACACCATGGGCATGGAACTAGGGATGCGGCGCCATTTTTTACATCGTCTCTGTCTGAATTTCTCTCGTACTCATCTTTGCTCATTCTGAACTCCTCTGAGTGCCTAAGGCGGAAGTGTGCAGAAAGTGCCTCCCTCTCCATCGGGAGGGATGTGTTGCAGAGTCCAACAACTGATCCGTCGCTATCCTTTTTTTTGAAATAGGCAGCGAGGTCGTCCCTCTGCATCAAGAGTTAGGTCTGCCTCCTCTACCATCCTCTTGCGGCGTTTCCGTGATTTTGTCTTCTTCAGCGGGTTTTCCAAGGTAAATTTGTCTATCAAAGAGGGATCCCACGATGAAGACTCCGGGTTATAGGAAAGAGGTGATATCCTGTCAAGAGTATAGAGTGCCCTGTATAATGGATGGTATGTATCCTGCATACGTGGACGATATAGATGATGCCTGAGAGAAGCAAATGATGTGATTGCTGGATGTGGCTCGGCTTCTAGCAGATCATGTGTGGTATCAATACTAGGGCTTGATGGATCTACAGTGTCAGGACAGGCCTCAGGTTGTTCCAGGCCAGCTTTCGTGCGCTCGCTACTTATGTCGTCACTGTAAGTCACTGTGGTAGGAGCTGAGGAAAGTGACATTGCTGGAGTGATAGAAAAGCTACAATATTACTAATTAGTAATTCAGAAAAAGGGCACATATAGCAAAATTACGAACGACGCCGGTGAATTGCGAAGCGAAGATAGACCATCCGAATGATCGAAGAGTTCATCTCGAATAAAAGGTAGTAAATGACCGAATTCCTGCTCTGACACGTCGTCTTGAGAAAGACTCAGAGGCTGCGACAGAGCAGTGGAACTGGATTCGTCATTAGTGGGGAATAGTTCTGGATTGGTATTCCAGTTGTGCTGTCCCACGCCATTGTGATGGGGATATGAGACAGACGCCATGCCAGATAAAGCGCCTAGAGGGTTAATGGGCCCATATGAAAGACTGAGGTCGGGTATATCATATGGAGCGACATCGTCATCATGCAAAGTACCAGCGCTTCAAGAAGCTATTATCATTTCCATGTACAATAAACCTGAGTAAGTTCACATACCTTCCATATGAGTGCCCTCGAAAAAAAGAAAGACCGTTGTTTAAAAGGTCATGATCGAAAGGCGAATCCCAAGGTGAGTCTAGGTGATGATTGTCACGAAGTGAACTGGAGGAAGTACTACACAAGACGCTTCAGATGATGTTATGCTTCATAATAAAAGAATCCATACGATAGTTCAAACCCGTTCGCATCGCCTTTGTCTATGCTCTCTAGGGCATATGTGTTCATTGTAAGGGGCCAGAACGCGCGCCGTTCGTTTTTTGAGTCCATCGAAAGTAAAGGGCGAAAATGTCTTAGAGATGGAGGAAGGTTGGGAGTAGAAGGGGCACAAAGCCACGGTACTGAAATATTCAAATGGGTAGTGAAGTGGCAAGGTTGAATCGCGTCATATAGGTCGGCCACTTCGTCACGGGGACGTGCAGATTGAGGTGGCTTGGACCGTCAAAGCGCGCTTGGCATTTGGTGGCCCTAGCTAAAGCGCGCGCTTTGGAAAGCTCTCCACAATGTAATTTGTCGTCTCAGAGCAACGGAACCAGCTTCCGTGAGCAATGTCTTGCAAATGCGTAAACATCGCTTTATGAATATGAGAGACACACCACTCACTATCGGTTCGCATATTGCATGTGTTTTATACCAGGCTTTCAAATTCTTTCAGATGGGTCCGCATCTTATGTCCCATTCAGAAATTGTGTCCTCATAAGCCAAATCCAGATCGTACCAGCAATCCCCATGTCCTTCTACAGAGATCTTGACAATAAACTTATGAAATTCTCCGACAGTGCATTACGTCTTGACAGAATTGGTGAAGGACACCACCCATTCAGAACAGACAGGCTATTGAACACTGAACTGATTACAAACGCCAAATCAATACGTTCGTTCGTTTTTTTTTTTTCATCGTCTTTGGCACTCACTAAACAGACATCTCAGCCCAGGGCTGAAGAGACATTGCTATGAAGCACCCGGCCACTTTTCAAAACTAAAAGATAATTAAATCATCCACATATGGACATGGATGACGCAGCCACCTCTTTCACTTGAAAGCGACCACTAAAAACCGAGAGTACGAATACGCAAAATGAATACCACAATCGCTTCCGAGCCAGTTGTTTCCTTCCATTGAAAGTGCTTTCGTCCAATCTTCTACTTGCATGGCTTAAGAGCAGACACTGTAAGTACTGCGCTCACATCTAGCCTTAAACATAGACATTGTAGAGCTGCGATGTCCATGAGCAGACTTTCGAATCAATCAAAGCAAAAGCGTGAGGATAAGTCCCTCTCATATCTCTGTCCTTCGACAGACGTCTCAGTTCAGGTTAGTAGTGTATATATTGCGTTCGAATACGCCTTCGACAGATGAATATGCTTTGTTAGATCTTTGTCTCCGTGACGTAGCTCGATATACGGATGTCTTCGATTGTTGATTCCGACCATGAGAATCGAGTCGTCAGTGGCAGGTACAATTCTTAAGGAGTGATCGAAACAAGACTAAGAAATTGTCTCGGATGCGTCCAATTCAGACTCTTCAATCCCTCCTGCATTCTCTGGACTAGCTACGACGCCCGACTTTCCTAAGACTGATGTTTGCGCATATGTTTAACATGAAAAACATGATTTATAAGCAATTGTCTTCTAAAACGACTCATCAGCACATTATCTCGTATTTAGAGAAGACCTTATGAAAATACCAGCATCTTCCCCAAATTTCCTCCTTGTATTCACGAAGAGCGATCATACAGCCTTCCTCTCCTCTGCGGCGTAAAATGCGCCGGGTCAATTCATCACAGTATTCATACGTCAGCATCTGTTCGTCGAAGTTATATTGTTCTTACTTTAAATCGCTTTTGCACTCATGGAGCATCAGGATTTGAGATTGGCCGATTCTCACAACGGATCCATATCAACCAAGGCTGTCAGTGTGTGGCACTGCGCGCAGCGACCTGAAAGGAGTTTTCCTGCCCAAGTAAGAATGCAGAGTGATAACATGCAGCCTTTCTCTATAACTGGTCTCGACTCAGCGCAGAGGTTGAAAGCACTGAGAGCAGGATGGATGACGTCCGACGTTGACACACTGGCCGATCACAGTCCACAACAATCAGTGTTGTGTGCAGAACTCAGCTATTCTGTCGTGTCACTTCTGCCGCACTGGCAAAACAAGTTCAGAAATGTTTTGGCAGAAGTACGTAGTAGATCTATCCAAATATGGTAGCATATGTATGTCTGTATACTTCTGACATATCAATATTAATGTTAATATTGTGATATAACATGATCTCAGCAGAATTAAATGCTTGAATTTGCGTGTTACAAAATATTGCAGAAATATCAAATTGTTCAACAATATTATTTTTGACTTGACATTAAAAATAGCAGAAAATCTGCTGTGAAGCTTGATGACCACTGCCAAATTTTGCCAAGTTCTGCCGATTCTGCTAACACTTTCGTACTTCTGCCCCCCGAAACTAGTACTACTTATCAGTGAAGTTCACTCAAACTACAGATAATTTTCCATTTTTTCCGTTGTCAAGTATGTCGTTAAATTACTATGCTGCACAAAGGCATGATACACTTCCAATATTGATTTTCTACTTGTCAAAATGCCAAAAAATTATGCATTCTTACACAGACGCATTTTAAAATCTTGAAGCAGAATGAGGTTGAATGAGGTTGAACAACTTGAAGGCATTTCGCTTCCGCAAAATGCGATCTGTGGCACGTGATCATTGGGTGCACGCTCGCTTGGACGCGTTCATTGTGCAAGGAGCTAATCACGTAGCCTGTGGCTCATCAATAAATAAGGATATATTCTCTCTCTCCCTCCTTCTCTCTTACTATCAGCACCTCCTCAATGTGGAAACTTGTCCTTCGCGCCTTCGACCCATCCACATCCAATCCCGCTCCGAACCCTGCCACCGACGACCCGACCACCACCGATGAAGGCCATGAGAAACTGAGCGGCGCCATCGGTGGCGATGGCGACGTCGACAGCAGCGACGCTCCATCAACCACACCCTCGGCTTCCGCTTTCTCCGTTCCACCAGTTTTCTCTTTGCCTTCCAATGCGCTACATCTTTACCATCAGATCGAACGGCAGGAGAATCAGGGTACCGTCCCTCTACCACTCCCCGGGGAGGTGTCATTTCTGACGGGGCCCGAAGAGGTGCGCATCTAGCACTGGCATCATCAATCTAACACTGACCGATGATGCATACAGGTTAACCCCGTGAAAACAATGCTAGAAGCTTCAGCTTCATCGACACCTAAGTTAGACGAAGACCGTACTGCTGCGCTAGTCGCAGCAGCCATCCATGGCACGTTCATGCCGTCCTCGATGATCGAAACAAATGAAACCGGCACGCAGTCAACAACTGCACCTGTGAATGTCTTCTCTGCATCTCCTCCTCTCAGACGCCTACCTTCTTACATAGATGAGAGCACATTGAAGACGATGTTCGGCCTTGCCCGTATGATTGTTGCTGCAACATCCCTCTCCGGAAACACGCGCGAGCAACAACAGGACGTGCGCGAAGAGATGAACGATTCCTTTTCCAGTTCCAGTTCTAGCTTCTCGCTCATAGGCCTTCACGATAGCGCACAATCGTTTTCTGAGGGCTGGTTGGATGATTGGGAAGACGAAGGAGAAAGTGAATGGGATTGCGATTGCAAGAATAGCGATGACGGCAATGCGGGTGCAAACGAAGACGCAGCATCCCCCATCATGATGACTTACACACCGGACCACGATATGAGTACGGACGTTCTTCTACACTGGACTCCGGACCAGAACAAGAACATGCACATGCGTTGTTTTAGCCTCCAGCAAGCGACGTTGCGCGATACTTCACCTGGTTCAGCTGGAATTCAGGAGGATGAGAATGAAGAAATCAAGTTAGATCCTGATCTTGAATCAGAGTTTCAAGTCTTGGACCACACTCAAGATGGACCTCCGCAGCATGTGTCAGAGTGTGCACTCTCGCCGCTCCCATTCTTTCGGATAATCGAGGATGGAGAGTTCGAGCTTGAAGAGATGTGAAAAGTTTTCAGGCCTGCATCGTTGCCTTCAGGGCGGATTCCTGGCCCCAGATGGCAGGACCAGCTTGGTAAGAAAAGTAGGAGAAGAAGGATGACTTGCAGGTCGAAGAGCCGACAGTTGTACAGTACATATGAACTATGCGTTCATCAGTATTCGTTCCCATATTTTTGCCGTTGTTTTCATGTTGGACTTTGACTGATCCTTGGAATGGCTCCCCAAATTATCATAGAAGATTCGATACAAAAGGGGGACGTTTACACCCTTTACGTAGAGTATATCCTCTTGAATTTGCAGCAAGCTGTCGTTGGAGTTGAGCTGTTGAAGATGATGGTCAGAACAAAGGTCGAAAATTTCCAGCGTAGCAACCCAAATGCGTTCTGAAATACTTATGTAATTGTACTTGAATTCCAGCGGCATTTCAAATTCGTTCTCTGAGGCTCTTCTCGTTTGTCGTATGTGTGATACTTAGAGAAAAAAGCTTGCGAAAATAATGAACTTCGAAATGGTGAAGGATAATACTGCATGAAGCAGTCTTTGTCCTCGCGCTTGGAGTCGTTTTGACTTAAAGGTCGCGTACTCAATTCATAAAGTTTCGCAGATCATTTCTATTATAGTAACTATTTCGACTGAGTTTCAATTATTTTTCCTTTATTCTTCATATCACGCATATACACACAACCTCATCACTGTGCTGAGGTGTGTATATTATTATCTAGGTATATCTTATGTACTTGGGCTCATTACTGAATATGGTGCTGAGATTATTACCTAGCCCTACAGTGCAGACCCGTGCTGGCCAAGGAAATTTCCGTGCACAAAAGTGCCTTGTGAATGCATGGTCGGAGACTCGTGATGAAGCCTGAGAGAAGTCTGCTGCTGATTCAGAGTACGAATTTTAAATTTGGGATAAATCTGGATAAGGATTTTTAAGAGGCTTTGTACCTGCATTCTCTAACTTCTCGTACTTGCTCAACGGTCATTAGAAAAATATTAACATGCAAGACGGGATACAAGGGAGAAATTATATTTTAGACCATCCGAATTAATTTAGTCTTCATATAAGACATACGAGAATGGCACATAGCACAACACAAGCAGGTGTTCATTATGAGATATTTCAACTGGTTATCACGTCTTGATTGAAAGGAAAAACATACAGAATTAAGAAGTGTGAGTATAGTAAGGACATCAAACGGGAGCACAAATTGCATGGAGTTGTGAAGTGCATTGGTGGTAAAAGAGAAGAACAAGAGACAAGAGCATAAACCATCACCAACCGAAATATGTGTTGAAAGTGCCATATCTATCGTCTACTTCCGCAATGCCCGTAGTCGGAACATCACTGAATCATAGTCGTCCTCGCTCCATATTCCTCGAAGATCCTCCTCTTCCTGCTCTTTCGGATCGACAGTCCAGTCGATGGGAGGTTCCCAGCGCGACAAGCCCTTCGCATTTTTAGGGGAAACGGACAGAGGAAGCCGAGCGNCGGCGATAAGCGGATACAATGATCCGGCTGATGCGCTGCGGCGCC
>SGPK01000326.1:0-28501 GCA_004802695.1 Phellinidium pouzarii
GTTTCCGACTCTGATGGGCTGGAAGAGCTTGGGGGACGCGTCTGCCATGTTGGCGGATTGGAGGGAGGGAGAGAGGGGGGGAAGGGGTGCGGAGGGAGAGGGAGAGGGAGAGGGAGAGCCTGAGTATATGCGTGTAAAGGGAGGGTGATTAGTCATCGTTGTACTCACAGAAATTATAAGTGTACGAGGAAAAACACTTTAGCCAAACGTACACGACGTCGACGGTGTCAGTGTCGGTGTCGGTGTGCAGGGAGGAACCCTCATCACCATACTTTGAGCAGCTCGCGCTGAACACAGGGCGGTCCTGATAAGAGAACGAAGAGCTGAACGACACTCGCTGGTCTGCACCAGTCCCATTCCTGTACTGTACTCTTCCGCCAGCACGACATTGAACGCGAGAATGTCTTCATTTTGGCTGCATCCATACAATGTTGATTTCAACGAACATAACTTGTCGATGTCTGACTCTAGTTTGACATAAGCAACGGCTACTGCGTCGTTCAAGCGTCAGATAAACTCTGCTTTTCTTGCCTTCTTTCTTTTTTCATGGAGTCTGGACCTGATCATGGAGAAAACGAGGCTGGCGAAGCTGTTGTTGTCAAAGTTTGAGCTTTGAGTTCGTTGACGTGCTGTCCAGATAAAAAGCAGCCGCGTTGTGGTCGTGGTCGTGTGAGCCTTTAAATCTCTTATTCTCTCTCCCATCATCATCATGCACCTCCCATCCACTGCGACGCTCTTCACCCTCTCCGTCCTCTCCCTCGTGCGCTCGGCCCATATTCTCGATCTCGAGCACGTCTACGAGCAGGCTGTCTTATCGCAGCAGCCTGAACGCCTTTGGTCTGGCGCTGCTATTGGCCCTGTAGCAGAGGACACTCCAGAGAGATTAGATATCGTGCGCATATATCTCATTGAAACAGCTTTACTCAAAAATTATCTAACTTCCTATCCTCCTCAGACGCATCCAACCCCCCCGCACATCGTCCCGGGCACCGACCCCTGGAACCTCTCCTCCTTCCATGACACCACCTACCACGACACCTACCACCCGCTCTTTGAGGTCAACGCATACATGGAGCACCTCGCCGCGCTCTTCCCCGCGCGCATCTCCCTGCTCGAGCTCGGCCACTCCGCGCAGGGCCGCGAGATGTTTGCCATGCGCATCACGGCGGACGGGGTGTCCACTGGGGCGGATGCGGATGCGCAAGGAGGAAAGAAGAGGCAGAAGGGAAAGATGAAGGAGAAAAAGGGCTTTGTGATCACGGGTGCGCAGCACGCGCGGGAGGTGAGTGAAATTGAAAGGATTGAAAAAAAAAAACGTATTATCGCTCGTGCTAAATCGCTCGCTGCACAGTGGGTCGCCTCGGCGGCAGCAATGTACATAGCCCACTCTCTCGCATCTTCCCCCAACTCTTCCTCCCCTTCAGCATCATCAGCAGGCTCGCTCTCGCACCTCCTCGACGACTTCGACTTCCACATCATCCCCGTGCCGAACCCCGACGGGTACGTCTTCACGTGGGAGAACGACCGTCTGTGGTACAAGAATCGCATGCCCGTAGGCCCGGACGAGCCGTGTCAGGGCCTGGATCTGAATAGGTGCGTCTTACATTTTATGTGCCTACTTGCGGCTGCTGACTGGGCGATGACAGAAACTGGGGATACCAATGGTCGCCTTCAGCAGACTACGCCAACCTCAACAGAACAGAATCTGAATTTGAAGAGACACACTCGCAGCCCGGCCCGTTGCCCGCAGACCCCTGTTCACACTGGTATCCGGGCCACCGACCCTACGAGGCGCCCGAGGTGAACAATATCGCGAATTATGTGACGCGCGCGTCGGATCTGGAGGCGTTCCTGGATCTGAGGAGTTATGGGCAGATGAGTGAGTTTCTGCGAATTTTTGTACTTTTTCTTTCCTGTGATGATTTCTGGATATCGGTACTAACGATGCGACGTCAATCAGTAAGCTGGCCATACTCCTACGCTTGCGACTCGCTCCCGCCCGACGCAGAGAACCTGTACGAAGCGGCGCTGGGCATCGCGCACGCTGTGAAGAAGAAGCACGGGACGGTCTACACGGTGCGTAAGCCTTAGCCTGCCTCTGCGTCTTTGGGCGTCGTATCGTATCAGTGTCGCTCATCGAGTTTTTCTTCGTTTGAACAATGTTAAACATTGATCAAATAACTGCGTTTGATGACATCTTACCTTATCATTGTCACTATCACAAATCACCTTCGAATTTATGCGTTACGATTGTAGACTGGGAGCCTCTGCTCGATGCTGTACCCCGCGCCGGGCAACATCCTCGATTGGATGTATGGGTATGCGGATATCAAGTACTCGTATGCTGCACATCTGCGCGATACAGGCACGGTACGTCATCGGTTTGCTCCCCCCCTTCTTTTTGAAATGAATGAAAACTCATACCATGCTCTTTCTCTTTCCTTAACTATTTCATCAATGTATGCTTTCGCAACGCGTGCAGTACGGCTACGCCCTCCCTCGCGAGTGGATCCGGCCTGTTGGCGAAGAGACGGCGACGATGATTGAATATCTTGCCGAGTTCATTTCGAAGAAACACTGAAAATGGAAAATGGAAGATGCTTTTGTTTTCGTTATCCATCGCCCATCGTCCAATGAGTATCAAGTACCTCCCATCGACAATCGAATCATCACTTCTCTACTAGGTATCTCTTTCGTCTTTCGTCATCCGCCGTTCACGTTCCACGCTTCGTGAATCTCCGACTCGCCCTATGCTATTTATATTTCTCTCTATGCGCTTCATATCGGTAACTCTCTATCAGCCCGACACGGTCAACGGCGTCAAGTACGATAGCATTACCAGCGTCTCCCACAGGACCCACAAGCACGTCGATCCTGTTTCGTACTCTCTCCAGGAACCTCCCCCCCCCCTCCCACCCCGGGGCGCACCGTACGTACATGCGATACGTCACCTCTTATTTCCCCCGCCCCTTCGCCTGCTTTGCACGTCCCGTCCATCTCGCCGCGTTTCTCAGTGGTCGGTGAAGTCGGTCGGTGTCGTGCGTGTGTGCTCCACCGTGCATCCTTGACTCCTACTTCCTGCAACTCCCCCTTTCTTCCGTGCTGTCCTGCAATCTTTCTGTTTGTGTCTCCCCATTCTCTCTCTTGCACGCGCGAGTGGAAGAGACNAAAAAAAAAAAAGGAATGGGAAAAGGAATGGGTGTAGACGTCAGCGGGGGACGGGTCTGCTGGCTGGCTAATCCTGTATCAGTGTTTCCTAACTCGGACTCGAGCTCGAGCTCAAATTCAAATGGAACTTGAGTTTCAGCGGCTGCTATGGAGCGCAATCGTGCTCGTGTTCTATCCATCTATCTATCGTACGCAGGTCTGAAACGTGGACTCGGTTTTCGGATTTGGACTCGGATTCGGATTCGGATTTGGAGTGGATGTGGATACGGCCGTATGGCGGGCTTAGACCTCCGGAGGGTTTGGTTCCGGCTCCGGTTCCAAGTATGTGCTGGGGGCTAGGGGCTGAACCTGGAGGGAGAGCTTTGGTTTTCTGGCGACCCTCGAAAGCGAAAGACGAAAAACGAAGGGTGTATGCGTGCGTTGCGACGGACAACCACAATCCAGCCTATTCAATCTCAAAAATCCTCCCAAGAATTTTCAAACTTGTAACTTCCGTCGCTTTTCTTTTGTATAGAGATAGGGTTTTTTNATGTATTTGCTGTGTTGGTTGCTGGTGTTAGTTTTTTCTTTTCTTTGGAATATCTTTACACCGAAATATCTGCACGCCGATTTCTCTTCCTTTTCTTTTCTAGTTTTTTNATTTATTTTTTNATTTTCATTTTTTNACTCTGTTCGTAAATTGTTTTTGCTCATAACGTTTTACAAGAAACAAACCTGACATGTCGATTCCTGATGAAAAGCGCTCCGAGCACCGGGCAATCATGAATAGCGATCTACTAGAACCACTAGAACTGGTTATGTTGTTACCTGTGAGCTGATTCGATTTTTCCGTATCCTGTCATCCAAGGACATCGAGGTGCGAGCATTCGATAAATTAGCTTAATTCCGGCCATTAACAAGTCTTTAGTATGAAGGAAAGACCCAGGAAGAAAGGATGCTTGAGTACCTGTGGTCAGATGCCAGTGTCAGATGGACTCGGATGCGCACTGCATATAAAATCCACATTTGATTCTATTTGCTATTTGCGAATGACGGTTCGGAAAGAACTTTGAGAGTTCATGGCTCAGCGCAGTGATTATCGACAGTCCAGACTCCAAAAGAAGGACGAGCTTGGGATGAACCGTGCTTTCTCCCGTAATCTTGAACCTCCAGTATTCTCTCATACACAGCTGCTTGTTGTCGTCACCAGCCCCCCNTGCTTAGTATATTGACATCGCAGCCGAAAAGAAGAAGAAAAANTACATACGCGAGAACAAATGCATGCAGCGAAGTCAGTCGAGATAGAATAAGACAAAAAGACAAAAAAAAAAAAACAATTGGAGAATGCTGATTGGCATTGGTCAGGATACAAGCGGGCGATGAGGAACAGAGTACAGGCAACTTCAAATCAAAAAGACGAAAAACGAAAAACGAAAACAGAAAAAAAANTTATGAACAGAAAAAATCCATGATGGCAACACCGCGCTACAAAGGTCCACAGAGGAAGAGAGAAGAGAAACGCAGAGAGAGCAGTGATCTCTGCGTGGGAGAAGACCGGTCTCTTGCACGCCATGTTCGATGTCGAGACGCAGACGCCGCTCAACGTACAACCCGAGAGTAAAGATTCACTATTCGTCTTCACTTCGATAGCAACTGAGCCTTCCAACAACGAAGGTCAGTAAAGCTAATCATAGTGCCATTAGCATAAAACAGTGTTCACATTATGTCGGCTTCTTTGCCGCCTCTCCTGGTAAAAGCCAAGCCAGAGCATAGGATACGCCGTCTACGCACCGACTCCATAGACTAGTGCGCGCCCGACTTGCATGTCGTGCGGAAAGACGCCCAGCATTGTCGCGGTCTCTACGAAGGTTAGCGACTGGAAGCCCAGTGGATGCGTAAGGGGTCCTCATTTGACGACGCCGCGCATACAATAATGACGAAGTAACATGGGACTCTCCCGGTGCGGTCTGCAGAGCTCTGCCTGCGTCGACTGCGCTGGATGTAGCAGGGGCAGGAGCGACAGACCCGCTTGCCCCTTTTTGCTTCTTTATCGGAGAGCACCCCTCTTCAACTTCGACGCTCGGTCCAGATTCGCCCTCGCGTGCGCGTTTCTTCCCTTGCGCCTCCGCGTTGGTCGTCGAGACCTTATTAGGCTTCGTACGTGGCTTCGAATGCTGACGACGCTGCACTCGCGAAGGAGAAGGTGGACAAGAAACCGAAAATATTCCAGTGTCAATCCAGTATTGAACATCCGAAAGGTGCGCGCGAGTCCGACGGTGATGACCATCATCAGATGTCACATCGTCTTCATCGGGGATAGCACGCTTCTTTCTTTTCGTTGTCCTCTTGCATTGCATGGCCGGGGCAGATGTCAATTCATCATCATCGGGACTAGCACGCTTTTTTCCTTTCGGTGCCCTGCTGCGCCGCGAGACCGAGGGAGGAAACAGGGCAGAAGGAGGAGCAGCGGGAATTGATGAAGAGGGTACATCGACCGGCTCAGCGGGAGCATTCTCATGTGCTACAACCGCAGCGGCCGTCCGCTTAGCGATATCATCCACTGGCTTCGGTGCAGCAGCTGCACCCTCACCAAGCCGACCCAGCACAAATAGCGCAGGCTTCTTCATGTATTCCTCGAAAAGGGAAGGGTGGATGAAAGTCGAGTCAGGCTTGCCAATAAGCTCATAGACAGCTGCGTCTTCCATCTCTAGCTTCTTCAGTCCATATTCCCCATACTCCTTTATATGGTGCATGATCCAATCCTTAGATAGTCTTGGGCGCAGTGCACCGGGCAATTGATACTCGTTCGAGCCTTTGCAGCCTCGTTCCGACTTCTCGGAGCTATTGAACCGTTCGTACTCAGTTGTGTAGGTGAACTTTATGATTTCTTCAATGGTTGGAGGGGCCGAGTTCGCTGAGATTGTCCAACGTGCGCGAGGAGCGAGCACCTTGCCATCAGGCATCGCCTGGCCAGTTTGCCGACGCTCCCTTCGGAGCGTACCATGCCCAAGCATCACCCGTCCAATAACAAAGTCCATCTCTTGGTTGATGAACCCAATATTGAAGAGACGGTCAACATCCTCGACGGTAAGGGTGCTAGATGGTAGGTCGAAGGTGCCTTGGCTGTAAAGGATGCGCATGTAATGGAACTGCAAAGCCTTTTTGTGCGCATCGAAAATCTCTGGGGCAGCCGAGTCGAGATATTCGTTGTATTGATTCCGGGTGAGCTCCTTATTATTTAAGGTCTCAGCGAAATCGCGAGTCTTGATGCCTTCCGCATTAGCAGAGGCCATGGCCTTGGCATTTCCGGTCCTGTCGACAACAATGTTGCATGCCATTCCACACAGCGGGTCGAATAAGTTGTCGATATCCTGGATAGGCCAGATCGGGTAAGAACGTAATAAAGTATTTTCAATGCCGTGAATGTTGAATGGCCCTGGTGCGACATCCGAATAAAAAGCCTGGGCTATAACTTTTTTTTTTTCTATATAATCCTGATTGATTTCGGGAAGTGCAGTCGTTACTAGATCTACGTACCTTTTTGTTGGTTGCAGTAGCAAGAGTCGGCTTGATGTCAGAGTCCTTTACCTCAATTTTGAAATCGGGAAAGAAGTCATACAACTGCAAATGATGGGTGAAATTGACCTCGGAAAGGCCAGCAAGGAGAGACTCTTCCTTGTCCTTGAAAGTGGCGTTGTATTTGGCGGGGATGCAAGGATCAGGGCCAAAAAGGCGCCTGACTGTGTCTTTAACTACCTTCCAGACCATCTTCAAAGAATTTATTGACTATGAGGGAAGTCAGGTAAGCGAATAGGAGAAGTCGTCGTCGACGATAAGAAGTAGTTCAGGTGATAGCTGGGAAGCTTCTAAGTCTGTAGCAGACAATGGTGGGGGTATGAAAGGCAGGTCCGTCGGCTTGCGGTGGCTTTTATGGTGGCTGTTTTTCATTGTTCTTCGCGTAACCAATTGGATCACGTGATCGCGCTGATTTCATTAAAAAAAAAACTAATAAAATCCATGACGACTTGCTTGATACATATGATAAGTAAAGCACTAGGAAAGAAGTCCTTTTTTNATAGAAATTAATAACTGTAAATCATGTGGGTTCGGTAAGATTAAGCCATCGACTAACCTATAATAGCCGTTACTTAGTGAAAACAAGCTTTTTCATCCTTGAGTTCCAAAAGTATAACGCAGCCTTATAAATTAAGTTAACATGGGTACTATAGGCTAAGTCAGATATAACTTAAGATGGAATGAGTAGACGTACTCTATTGAAACCAAGGTCTGACTGGTGACGAGACCAGCGGCTGCCAATGTGCGTGGGCCTTGCTAGCTAGTTGCTCGACAACAGCACCAGAATGCGGTACGCAACTCTGACTGTTTCGGCGCCGTTTGCAGACTTGCATCAGGGCTGTGAGTGACCTTCTTTAAGGACCAGGATCGCAATATCTGGGCCAATCAAATTTTGCCTCCGACGATAATGAGAACACCATCGATACTGAGCTTTTGACACCAGGCCTGAGCACCCACCATACCGCATCCTGTTCGAAGTCAAACGTCCGAGAGCATCAGTAGGCGCCCAAGGGCGGTTATGAGATATCGGTTGAATAAAATGCGCTCTGCTAAGGACGACAGCTAATCCGACAGGTTGGATGAACATTGCCCTTGCATTTGTCCCTGCCATCGTCATCGTTCATGTATCCAGTATGGTCGAGATCATCAACCGAAGCAAAAGCTCTTCATGCAATTTTTTCTTCTGCTTTGCTGGCAGTGAATTTTGTACTCGTGTTTACTCTTCAAGTCCATAGACGCCGCGCTTTCTCAGCATCGTTCGAAGTGACAAGATAGTTGTCTTCAGACTATACGACATCATCGTGTACGAGGCGCGAGGAGTTCGATGAAGAACATTGCTATGCGTCCAATTCGTTCTACATACGGTCCGAGTCGTTGAACAGCTCCAGTACGCCTACATGTATATGGACCCTCTTGATTGTTATTAAACTCATTTGCGAGCATTCGGGGATTTGTCGGGTGGGATGCGTGGACAGGTGAAGCTCTAGCGGACAAAAAAANCCTTCTCATCCCCTACATCTACGATGCCATAATCTTCTTTTGCGAAAATCTCCTCATCAGAGCGCGACAAGACTGTCGAGACAAACATGGAGAACATGAAGTATACAACGACTAAAAAGCAANGCTCCAGGAGTGGTGTTGGACGCGAGAGAGAGAGAGAAAAATTGAGACCAACATTTTTTCTGAGTTAGACTTGCTAGGTAAATATAGATATATTTTGCATTTTTAAAAGATCACCAAATCGGGCGTCTTTGCACAAGCTCTGCCTAGTTTGACCTATAATTCTTTCTCAATTTTCTTTTCTCAATGGACGTCTTGATACTACCTCGCGAGGCGGAGATGATACTTATCTTTTATGAATAGGCCGTGAACGGTCAAATTCAAGAATTAGAGGCTGGTACTCTTAATTCGTAGCTAGTGGAAGCTCAACTTACGATATAGCTGCCAGGCTCAGAAAGAGACGCTATTGATGATGCGGAACTTCTTATCGTCCCCATGATTTAATTTTCAAGCTCTCATCAAGGTTTGCATGCAACATGTTTTTAATAGAATCAAACCATATCATGACTGGGACTCTCAGCACCTCTTCTCATGAGGTCATCATATCCCTTCATTCTTCAAACAAAAGATGTGCAACCGAACTTTCCGGACATTTCAAAGTACTCGGAGCTGTTATGTTATGATCCAATTGCATCGGACTCTTCGATAAATCTGTGGTATGCATGCGACTTAGGGAATGCCCGGTTGCGCCCTTTCTTTGCAGTGTAAGAATCAGATTCATATGCAATAACATGATGAGCTACGCGGGAGATTATGACATGTAAACGAGTAAAAAGTGCAAAGGCGTCGGAAGAAACCAGATGGATTTCGATAAGAGTGCAGAAAGGTCTGTGTCCAGGGAGAGAAAGAGGGTAGAAGGAGAAAGAGAGGAGCGTGAGATATGCTGAGCCGGGCCGAGGGGGACGGGAAGAGGAGTGGGGGCTCGTATGAAGAAGGGGGGAGAAGAGCGGGAAGATTGGGAAGTGTGAAGGTGAAAGATGCAAAGGCCGGCGCTGAAAATGATGTGAGGTCGAGAAAAGTGGAGGGGGCGAGGACGGTAGACTATAGATAGAGGCATAAAGGTATAATGCAACATATGGAGATGGAGTGTATAAGATGAACAACTTGAGCAACACATTGCTCATAAACAGAGGTCACTGGATTGAGAGACAGGAGAAACCGTTATCATATGAAGCGATGAACCGATATACGAGAGGAAAGAATATAAAAGAGAAAAGAACAGAGAACGGGGCCAAGGGGATAATATGGTAGACGAGGCGAGCAAGCAGGACCAAGACAAGGAGATTGAAGTGCACATTTATACGTACTATATGCACATTCCGTAACATCAGATAAGAAGGGAGAGAAAGCATCATAGAAAGAGGAGACAGGTGATGTGAGTTGCGAACAGAATCCGGAGCAAAGGCGGAGCGAGAATATATGCAATTGAAAATCAACCGAGAATGAATAAGAGGCGATAGGGAGCTCTAGAGCATAATCGCGCCTCTAACACATGTTATGCATAAGATATTACGAGGCAAGTAACGAAATAACACTTGCATGACGTTTTATATCTTCTAGCAAAACTCGATGCCGTATGTGCTATGATCAGTTGACATGTAACTGTGCGAGCCGATGTTCCGCAAGCAAAAATGTTGCCAGCTAGGCATATGGATACACGAAAAGTGCGGATTGTACGTTGACTTGGTCGGATCACATGTCGAAAGCTAATGTGGAGACAAAGCATTAGTACGCTGACGCAAGGCATAAAACTGCAATCCTAATTACGCTCACCTCAACCTATCCTTCCCCCACCGTCCCCCTCGCCTCATTTTACAGTCACACCCCAAGCATTCGCCGTCTCTCTCGCTACTCCCCCCTCCAGCACTGCAGGCTCACCGCTCCATCTCGAGCCGGCCCATGACCTCCTCTGAGCCCGCGCTTGCCCCGCCAACAGAGCCTGCTGAACCACGTGCACCTCGGCCCTGCCCATAGAAGATACCAGTCGCCGATGTCGTCGAGCCCACAGAGTCCGTGCGCCGACGCACACCACGATTGTCCCAAATACTGAAATTATCCGCTCCTCCGATCGTTGTTGCGACGCGCCGTGTTAGTGGCGCAGCTTGGTCCAGCCCTGGTCGAGTCTGCCGAGCGAGTGGTGAGCTGTGAGTGCCACCGCTGAGCGAGGGCGCATGTGGGCGTGCCACTGGACACCTGGGAGCTGCTCCAGATGCAGAGAACGTCGGGCGCCCGGCCGTTGATGTCGGGGTGGAGCTCTGCCTCGTTTCATCTGATACAGCTTCGCCTACAGCGTTAGACCGACGTTCCACGAGACCCATACTCGCATGAAACGCGTCGTGAAGTGCCCGCAATTGCTCGTCAATCGCCATTTGGCTTACGAGCGCCGTTCCAGCCTGTTTCGCTCCTTCCTCTGATTCCGGTGTCACCGCCAATCTCTCTCCAGGTGTTGCTGATCCTTCTACAGCCGCCACTGCCACCTCCACTGCTTCTCGTGCCAATGAAGAGGAGCGTGGGCCCTCTGAGATAGTTCTGGTGCGTCTGCCACCTAGAGCTTGAGTACCCATTCCTGCTTCTGGTTCTGCATAACTTGGTTCTGCTCCGTCTTTTGTTCCTGTCCCTACAAGCGCCGCCCGCGCGCCTAAGCCTACTCCTGTTTTGCTTAGTTCTCGGTCGCGCCTCGCATTGAGTCCTCCACCAAGTGGTTTACGCGCGTCAATGTCCTGTACGAACGCTGAAATATCATCGTCGTCTGTATTGGTGCTGAGATAAGATGCGCTCTGTAAGTTCAAGCAGCAATGTTAGTATTCCATCAAATGCAGTAATTTTCTTAGTATATGCAGAAAGCGGCTATAAGAAATAAGAAAAGGTGTTGAACCTTAAAGAGAGATAACACAGCGAAGAAGATAAGATAACAATAGATGGTCCATCAAACAACGTAACCATCAAAGCGATGTAATTAATAACAATCCACTTGCCTCAACACGTTCAAGCTCCTTGCCTTTCTCTCCACTTCCTGTACTTCCTTCGCTGCCAACAGCAGCATATCGATATCCAAAACTGCTCGAGTAGCGCTTCCGTCTCTGGGGTGCAGGAACGGGTTCCGCGCCCCCTGTTCCCATACTGGGACCAGCATCCCCATACGTGCCCACAGTCGCACCAGCAGATAAGGCAGGGTAACGGCGCTCACCGAGGCTTGACGGTGTGAAGGGAGTCGGCGGGGACGGACGGAGGGGTAATGCAGGTGATGAGCCAGCACGGAACGCCTGGAGGTTGCCGACGGCGCCCGCGCCGTCTCCAGCGGCTGAAGAACTGGGGCCTGCGTCACCGCGAAATGTAGGACCTCGCACACTGGTAGGAGAAGGAGGTGCACCCGGTCGGCTGGAGAGTGAGGGAAAGGGGGATGGGAGGGAAGGCAGAGCGGGTCCGCCCAGAGGCGATGCATGTCGTAGGGATGGCGAGTTGCTGTATAGTGAAGGCGAGCCGGACGAGAGTGTTGAAGACTTGAATGGGTGAACAGTTGTCGAGGGTCGGCGGATGAGAAGTGGACCCTGCGCAGAGGGGAGGTCCTGAAATATCATTACTTAATATGAACGAGTAAATTGAGAATATATAGGACTTACAGAACCACGACCCACGCCTAGACCATCTTTCCTGCGCGACGCAGTTGACGAGACGCCTTCGCGGCCCTCCTCGCGTGAAAGGCGAGACGATGACCCAATAGAGCCTGCAGAGCCCGAGCCTACTGCCGTAGACGGCTGCTGCGCTGATGTTGAGCGCTGTACCTGGCCAGATACAGGTAAGGTAATGTTGCGCGAGCGTGGGCTTGTGCTCAGTAATGATGTGCGACTACCGCTAGCGGCGCCACTGTTGTTCGCGGGGAGGATGAACCTATCCACAACGCTTGCAGTGTGGCTAGGGCCTGCATTGAAGCCTAGCCCCGGTCCGACGCTGGGAGGCAGGACGTGCCCGCTCGGCATGCTCGATGGTGGCGAGCGCGGAAGGCTCGTGCGCACAGGCAAACTGCCCGGCGAGCCGGACACAGTTGTGGAGCCAACAACACTCTCGCGCTGCGCGTTGCGCGCGAGTGTTGGCGTGAAGGATGACCCAGTGTCATGCGAGAGGAAGCGCGACGAGAGCAGGGCCTCCACGGTATCGAGCTCGAAGTGTGGCGAGGTGAGGTACGTGACGGCGAGCATGAATACGCCCATAGGATGTGGTACAGGAGCGAATGCGTGAGTTGCAGTGGGGAGTGCTGGGGTGCCGGGAGACAGCGGAGTATCTATAGGCAAGCGATTAAAACATAAAATAAAGTAGAGACATAATTAGGCGCGCGGATCAGACTCACCAAAACCCAAATAACGCGTGTCCGCGGATGAAGAAGCTTCTGTCTCGCGCACACGCACGCGCATCATAATACCCAGGTTACCATTGCGGAGAGCCGCACCGGGGCGCCGACGCAAGCGCTTGCAGATGCGCCAGGCGGGAAGCACGCGCAGTAGCGTGTACAGGCTGCGGAACACGGACATGGCGTGCTTGTACACTGTCGCGAGCGTTACATCGGCAGTGCTCACTGAACTGCTTGATTGTGATGAGTATGAAGAAGTCGATGTGGACGCAGAACCGGACCCGGTCGAGAGGAACGTGAGAGCCCAGCTTTCGAGTAGGATGTGCGTCGGTGTAGGGTCGACGCACACGCGAGACTTGTCTGGCGGATGCTGAACGAGGACCTGGTTGTTTGTGAGCTCCGGCACGGTCAATAGGATCTGCAGCTCGAGGGGGGGNAGGAGAGGTGCCGAGCTGCGAGATAGACCTGTACAAACGGAGTTGCTCCTTATACACATCGGTGTCTGGAGTTTCAAGGTTGAACTGCGGAAACAGTCAGTAAAAATATAATTTACTTTATAATATGAAAAACCAGAGAAGATAATGCGATGGCAAATTCATGAAACCAGCTTCGAGGATAAGTAGGACTGCGCGACTCGTTCACTACTATCCGACGGTCTCAAACGAGAGCACACAACATTCCTATAACCAGATTCCCAACCGTTTCTCTCTTCTCGCGCCAGAGTATAGGTTAAATACAGGGGTAACTCCGCCTTCTTCCCCAACCGGAGAATATGGCGCATGTGCTTTGTCGATAAAGAGCAAGGAGAGTGCGGGGAAGATTGGGAGACTCCGACACTCACCCACTTGTCTGTCTTGACATCCTGGCGAGCTTCGGCAGCAATGTTGCGTGCATCATTAACGACCAGCACGAGCTTTGTGAAAAGTCGATGCGAAATCTGGTCCGCCTTCTGGAGCGTGCCGTTGTCGAGGGGCATCGGTGCTTTCCACTGCAAAGGCTCGAGGTAAGGCGCGGGGGTAGGCCGGTCGGTTGCAAGAATAGACAAGACAGATATTAATCTGAGGGGAACATGTGGGATATAAAGAATAAGAAATAAGTCTAAGCAGCCGGTCTTCGCCCTCCGTCGTCGTCGTCAACAGTGAGCAGCGTTACACCACTCGCAGACTCGCGCTCCTATGATATGTCGACACGTGACTTTAATTCCTATAAGGTCTACACGCTTCATCTGCCGTCTTTCATTTCTCTCTCTACGCCCTGACTCATTCTGCCTCTGGAGAACAGGGAAAAGAATCAGGCGTGTACAGCAGAGCCGATTGGTACAGATGTTTCCCCGACACGTAAACATGGCTGCGCCCGGAGTTCATAGAAGACTACATCGAGGTGATTCATGGGAAGAGTCTGTCTGAGTCAAATATGATCATGCATCAAGGCAACAAGGCGATTGCACGCACAATTACCAGGGTGAATAGACGTTAGCCGTGCACGCTTTCGCCCTTATCAGGGTATCGAAGCCTCAACTAAGGGTAAGCCATTAATATTCATTACAGTGGTTCTAATGACTCGGACGGTACGCTACGCGATGAGATGTGAGTGATCCAACTTTGAGCATCTAGAGCGAGCTACATCCGGATAATCGACATCCTAATCTTATTGTCATCAGGGAGCAACAGAGCCTCCTCCGCAAGGCCGTACAATCAAGGCTCTGATGAGGTGATCGCGCATCCTGTTTGGCATGGAGAATGCCCGTTCTCTGCAGCTCGCCAATGTGCTCAAGCGCGTACAAAAATACGTCAGCACTGAGCAACATAGTTCGAGGGTAATAAGATGGAGTCCGAGTGCTGTAGTGAGAAATGGAACGCAGCTTGATTGATCGCAGGCAATTCAGAGCTTCAGGCCTCAGCGTTCGCAGTCGAAGACACCCCATATTAGTTTCTGAAATCAAAGTGCCTTGCGAAGCCTGCTCATGAAAGGGAAAGGGGTAAAAGGGCGCTCAATGCAAAATCAATTTATAAACGCCATCGCATAGCAGACCAATGAACATGCTGTGCTTCTACTAAGACTAAAACTGTGAGCAATGAATTTCGTTTCTCCACTGTTATGCTATTTTATTTTCTTATCTTCTTTAAATTAATTTTCATTCTTTTTTNAAAGCAAACTGTGAATCGGCACTCCGTGAGATGATCAACGAACAGACGCTGTTTGACGTTGTTATTCGGAGTGACATCCATTTCGTATTCGTATCGGCGTTATGAGATCAAAGGGGCTCAGAGGCTCGAGACTATCGGACCGTGATTTATGGAGATATCAAAGTTCCTCGTCGCCTCACGCCTTTCATATCATGTAGATGAATGTTCAAATTCAAGTTCAAATTCAATACAACAAATCCGGATAACTTGAATGCTAATTAGATTGATTATGTACGAAATACATTTCGTGTCAAGTGACCAGTCAGTATATTTCAGTTCACAGTTCATTCAGGGCCAGATGGCAGCTAGAGTCAACGACTCAACGCGGGTGTATCGTATCCATTGTATTTACCGTATAACGGTTACGACATGATACGGTATTAAAAGACAATATTGATTACTATGCACCCGAGTGTGAGAGAGGCTAAGTACTAATTGTCATTAATATTGCTCAGGGTGGGGTTTCATAGGGGCAATGTTACTGTATTTGGTGGTCATAGAGACCTTTTATTGATAGAAATGGGTTACATCAAAAACAAATTTTTTCAAGCAACATTAATATTTGGGCTCACATTATCTCCATATCTGGACTTTTTAAGTAATTACTGACTACTAAATGTAGCTCTTTTGCACTGTCATTTCCATAAGCCATATTAATATTAATGGCTGGTTCAAATATGGCTATGGTGTGGAACCCTAGTATTTATGTGGATTTTCTGTTGAGCAGACACATCTAACTCTCCTGGTGTTAAGTAAGTAGTAAGGTTGGCCAGCTCTTCTAAGTTTTCTAATATTGCTAAGGTTTCGTCAACTTGAAATCCCCGAAAATAGGCAGCGACTTTTTNCGATTCCCAGATCTGGCTTTAAAATTTTTGACCCAAACGCCACGAAGCCGAATCGAAGCTGATGTCGAAATATACAGGTCTCTAAAGATTTGTGGACAACTTTAGAGAGTAAATATTAAGCTGTTTCTGTCTACTCAGACAATGGTTCGGTGGGTTTCCCAATTCTGGTCCTACCATTGCAGATTTGTGAATGCCATTCCATCGACATGGCAGGTATTTGCATGGTCATCCCTGTTTGCAATAAGTCTTTTGAATTCAAGAAGGTCTCTGAAACAGGTCTCATGACAATCCGACTGTTTCGGCTTCCCAGAGATGAGCCTAACAGCAACACAAGCTCGACATAGATCTGTACATCATCGCATTATATAAGTCTATACACTATCCGCCGATTCGATTTTTGTTTGATCTTCTGCTCTCATCATCAGGGGCATTTATCGGGTGGTTTGTATTTATTCTCCACTTTTTNGATATAAATTGTGAACTGGACTGGAAAAGCCCACTTCGGTGCCCGTTTACCAGCCTCAGGATCTAGTACTTGTCACTTTCCAACTTGATGCATGCTGTTTTTGTGCTGGGATTGACCCTGTGTTGTGTGTCAAGCACAGCTGGGAAACACGAGGTCAAAAGAGCCCCTTCCGTTACCAATAGTGAGCGAATTCGAACTTNGTGCTTTTCTTTTTTTTTTGTGAATAATATATTACAAAATTAGATGTGATCATCCAGATGTTTGAGTGGACCTGGGACAGTATTGCCTCAGAATGTACAGACTTCATTGGGCCTGCAGGTTAGTGGACTTCGCATTATTAAACGTCGTCACTTTTTTNCTAACGGTACGCTTTATCTAGGTTACGGGTTCGTTCAAGCAAGTCCTGCGCAAGAGCATATCACTGGTCTGACACTTTTTCATACAATACATTAAGCAAACACTGACTTTGTTTCACTTGAGCTCAGGTGACCAGTGGTGGACGGATTATCAGCCCGTTTCGTACATCCTCACATCGAAGCGCGGCAATCGTACACAGTACCAGAATATGATTGACGCTTGCCATGCGGCGGGTGTCAAAGTCATTGCAGGTTTGTACCCCTTACGCCAGAGAAGCATTCCCCCCCCCTTCCATTTCTTTAGCTAAATTTGAAATTCTGCAGACACAATTTGGAATCATATGAGTGGTGTCGGCTCAGGTGCGTTCATATTAATTTAGTGAATTTTGTATCTTCCTATGTTCAATTTCCATTTCTATAAACAGGAACCGGTGTTGCAGGGAGCTGTATGTTTTACTAAATATTTCTTCCACTCACCAATACCTAAAAAAANGGTCGAACTTAATTAGCGTTCACGCAATACGTCTATCCGGGCACATACGAGGCTCAGGACTTCCACTATTGCGGGCTCGAGCCAAACAACAACATCGTCAATTACGACAACGCCGTAGAAGTGCAGACGTGCCAGCTCGATGGCCTCGCGGAGTATGTCCTCCCTTTCTCCAGTAAGATACGTACTAAAGTGAGGCGTAAATTTAGTCTCGCGACAGAGACAGAGTACGTACGATCCCGACTCGCTGAGTATGGAAATGACCTGCTCTCGCTTGGTATCGACGGAATGCGGCTTGACGCGGCGAAAAGTGCGTTTTTTNGTTGACTGTCGTTGGATGTCCATCGTTTTATAATGTCTGACTGGATTTCATGTATCAAGATATCGCAGCAACGGATATTGCGAACATCACTAGCCGTCTAAGTAGCGCACCGTACATCACTCAAGAGGTAACCACAAGTGTATAGTCTAGTGGTAATGAAAAAGGAATCTGACGTGCTGCAGGTCATATGGGGCGATGGTCAACCTATCACCCCCCNAAGATTATGTAGGAATTGGTGCGTAGCTCTTCCTGCTCCTTCCAAAACTTCGAGCTTCGGTTAACTTAGGACGATTAAAGGCGATGTACAAGAGTATGCATATAACATCTGTGTAGACTAAGCATCAACTCAAGTGACCAACTATTTCAAGATTCCGGTACACAACTATGGTCCAGAGTACATTTCTGGGCAGTGGAATATCAAGCTTGGAGGATCTTGATGGTCTAGGTGCGTTCATTATATAACCATGATGTGTTTCCTTTACTTTCTACTTGGATAAATATTTATCAATGATATACCCGATGTCTGACCAGGCTGGGTTGCTGGAGATGTTGCAAACGTGTTTGTCTCCAATCATGACACCGAGAGGGTCCGTAGATACGCCATATACAATAGCTCTAATATACTGATTAGTCTTCGAAAGTTAGAACGGGGACTCACTAAATGTCGACTCACCATCGAACACATATACTCTGGCTCACGTCTTTCTTCTGTAAGTGAAATATCTTTTTNCTAAATCCTTATACCTCTTCGCCATAATGTGTGTATTAAACCGTCTAATTCAGCGCACATCCTTACGGAACTCCAACCGTATTATCCAGCTACTCTGGATTTACGAACACCGATCAGGGCTCGCCAAATGGAGGTTCGCACTTTTAATTACTGAAACTTTCCAGTCTTTCAGACTAACCACCTGTCGTATAGGAGTGGGAACGTGCTCTGCTACTGGGGGGCTCAATGGCTGGTACGCACAGACTGTCCTTGCATGATGGTCAGAGTCTGACGATGACGAATCCTATAGGCTTTGCCAACACCGTTGGCCCGCGATTGCCGGCATGGTCGGCTTCCACAACACAGTCAACACACCCTCGGGCTCGGCGAATGCATTAACAGCATGGGTTGCGCCGAGCTCACAGCAGATCGCGTTCGGGCGCGGTTCAGTAGGTTTCGTCGCAATCAACAATGAAGACTCGAATTGGGCCTCTGGATTCACGAGCACACTGCCCGCGGGAAGCTACTGCGACGTCATCGCGGGCCCACCAGTTGGGGAAGCATGTGCGGGGAATTCGTAAGTTGCCTATTTTTTTTNATTTACTTTGCATTGTTACCATATTTGACCTGGACTTGTTCCTGTGGCAGGTATACCGTGGATTCCACAGGCACGTTCACCGCGACGATTTCTGCACGAAACGCCATAGCACTTCACGCTGGCGCGTTGGGCACAGGATCTTCCGATAGTTCAAGTATAGCGGAGGTGATATTCCAGGAGACGGCCACGACAGTCTTCGGAGAGGTGCGTCATAAAGCCTATTTGAGATTATATCCTTTAAGAAAATAGTACTGACTGGCAAATTTTAAATGTTTGGGACACTTAGAACATATTCTTGGTTGGCAGCATAGCAGAGCTCGGCTCGTGGAATACGGACGATGCAGTATGTTTCATCCAAAAATCTGGGGTAATAAGGAGGCTGAAGCGATATGTAGCTTGCGTTGTCGTCAGACACGTATCCGGTGTGGACAACCACAGTATTCATTCCCCCCAACACAGAATTTGAATACAAGTTCATCCGCAAGGAGTCGGACGGCACAGTGAGTAATTTAGCCCAGGAAGACTTTAAGTATCAGCACAGTTTACTGATGAGTCGCTTGCGTTCTGTCAACAGATTGAATGGGAAAGCGACCCAAACAGAAGCGATACGTCACCAGGGGAGGGCACGCAGACTGTAACTACAACTTGGAGATGATATGTAGAAGCAGCCAGCGTCACAGGGATGGACTCTTGGTTTGTATTGCTTGCGAATAGTCTGGTTTCCGCCTAATTATGAAAATCCGTACCCAAAGAAAGATCATGTAGTTGAGAGCATTATTGTACTCCAGTTTCTTATTCCAGATTTGCAGAAATCAAAGAGGTCGCAGCTAATCAAATGGAGAGCAGAAAGTGCGCCCGAGGGCCATGTTTGCATGTGCTAGATTCATCATAAAACATACAATTGTTTTTCTCCCGCTCGGATACAGATCCAACGGCCATCATAAGTCGTGACAGAGCATACACGTCATCCTGCCAACTCCAACCATCGCACTGTGTCCTGGTGCGGAACAAGCGAAGTAAAAAGAGAGGAAGAACAAAACCACGAAAAAAAAATTGTTCATTTCTTCTTCCGGTCTGAGACCTCGTCAATGGTGAGGCCTAACAGGAAAAGTAAGTAAACCAGCAACCCGCATAGATGTATAGAGAAACAGATGAAATACGTACTCGGAGGCAAGCTTTGCTTGAGCTTAGCAGCCTTATCCGGATCGTCAAGCTCGAGAGTGTACAGATAACGCGAGCAGCGCAGCTTGAACTTCGTCTTTTTNATGGCTCACTTTCTTTATGCGCGCCGCTGTATATGAAGTACAGAGTGAGCAAATCATGAATGGACGTGATCGTTACTGGTACTAACCACGCGCATCCTTTCTCCGTGCATACTCGATGAATTTTTTGATGTCGAAAATCTGACGAGGCTTAAGATGCAAGAAACTTTTAGCAATGCTCAGTTCACATTTGACGGCGAGATCGTACCATGACTGTCGGTGGGCCTTTGAGTCTATCGACAACGGTGTCCTGTACGCTACTTTCGACTGACAAAGTGTGAGAAATATGTCGAAAACTGTATAGTATTACATAATGATATTCAGCTTCGTCTTTTTCCATATATAAATCGTAATCAGAACTTAGCCACTTTTTTNCGCTTTCTCAGATACAAAAGAACCTCGTCGATCGCTTGAGGTACGAATCACATTCATACTCGCCGGTAGTGCTGAAGTCAACTACTTATTCAATTGACCTGAAACTTGACTGAGGTAATAAGAAGTACTGTGTCAGACAGATGATTATAGCCTCCAAGGATTTCTGACTGGTCTGCCGTAATCTGATTGGTTTGTGAATTACCCCTGCAATATTACTGGACAAGAACAGTACAGCAAGAATCATATGGGATTGTCTACGTTTGCAAAAGAAATGATCAAGAGAATACTGTGTCCGCAGGCTGCCTGTCTAAGTATCGTCCATCCTGAATATCGGATGATATCATTTATTGTAGGTCGATAACTCCTTTGTCTGGTGATGGCCGCCTTGGTTTGACTTGCTTCCTTTGGAGGCGTTACCGCCTGACGTCTTTTGCGCAGTCACATAGCAACCCGAGAGTCGTAAAAGAGCGGGACTCCGATCTAACTAGCTCCGCTTGCGCGCTGATCCGTGCAGAGAAGGTCCGAGTCTTATCATCTTTCTGTATCTGACTGGGAGGCAGAAAGAAACCCCTATATTGTTACGGTCTGCATCCGACTAGGAAGAAGGAAGCATATCTTGTTGCCAGTGCTACGGTCTGTGTCGTCTGACTAGGTGGTAGAGCACCGAACATCAATGCCGTACAGTCCCCCACAAGTCATATGGCATGAAATAATTTGTTACCGGCTTTCGTTACTAATCCAGCAACTAGATGTGAGGAATGACCGTAACTTGATGCATACCCTTTCCAAGAGCATTTGCTCCTTTGTCCGACCGCAGTGACGACGCTTCGAGCCATCGGCTTGGTTTTTCGATGACGGGATTTCTATAAACCACTGTAAATTTCCTTTTACTTCGATATTCAAGAAAAAATATCAAGAGGAATATCAATTACTAGGGCTATGAGAAAGCAACTATTAGACACCCTAATTGTCAAGTCTCCTGCTTCTACTGTCCCATTCTTTTCTCAGATTATTGAATATTGAAACTATAGATCCTCAGACTTCAATGAGTGACTCGGATATTGATGCAACACAAGTGGGAGGAACGGGATCATATCGTAAGCAGTGGTACGTAGACGGCGCTTACGCGTATTTTCGGTCGCATCTTTGCACGATTGAATCAGACCCTGAGAAATAAACTAACAGCCATCTTTAATTTGCAATTCGTTGACTAACAATTTGGGAGACAAAATTCCAGGAAATATGGCTTCATCGAGTAGACCCGCTCTCCCTCTCTCCTGGCGGTGCTGAAGTTCGGTCTCCTAGGTCAAGCCCGCGAAACGATAGGCCCACTACGTCTCGAGCAAGCAACAACTTCCCTTCACAAGTTCGTGTGGTAGCCCCGACAGAGATGATGGACATCAGGATACGCGAGTAACTGTGTGTGAGCACATAGGATTGCTTATAGTATTGTTTACCTGGTTTCCTGGCTTCTTGGATTCAAAAGAAGAAGGGTTTCGCCGCACACGAAAGCCGTATTTTCGTGTATAATATTGCAACGGTGCTGGGTTAGAGTTGGTTGAGAGATTCTACTCTCTTAGTACTGCGAACTCCGCTCCGCGGAGCATGAAAATATATACGAATGGGGAATAAGGTTCGATTCAGCGTCGCGCGTCACCGGTCACTGGCACACTGCGGCTCACTCCTTCTCTGGTCTCAGTACGGCGAATTGATTTCATCTCTCAAATACTTTCGGGAGGGCTTAATTTCAGAAGTGTCGAAAGACGTTTAGAAAGTTGAATTTTGGTAGTGAGACGGAATCCATATGTATCTTGTAACCTGTAACCATGCTACGAAACTATTCAAACTCCGACTAGTATGTAATCTCCCGGTGCTCACCAAAATTTACATAATCTCAGCAATGGAGCACGACGGATGACAATCCATATATGGCATGCAAACTGCAAACTAGACAGTCAATCCCATCCCTGAAAAAGAGAGATTCAGTCAGAGTCTTATTGTTCTCTACTATACGTAAAGACATTGATATTTTACAGTAGGCATCTTGATCTCAGCCCAGTCCGCGGAGCGAAGTAGAACTTGAAGTACCTATCACCTCACCTTGCACTGGCAAAACATAGTTGAGGCAGGGCTCCGTGAAACACCCTGGATTCGGTAATCCCTTTTAGCCATTTCACCAATCCCGTCATATGCATCGCTGGCACCGTGGTTATCCGCAAGAGGGTAGACGTTGGCTTGGACCCTATCGCTTCACTGCGACCTCTTCCCCAGTCGTCATAATGGATAAAAGACAGCGATCCTGAAGTTTAGTTTGACTACTATCCCTTCTGGCGTTTCTTCCTCTGTTCTCTTGCTTATATTTATTATATCTCCCTGACTTTCAAAGAGCCACACCTTGCTGCTTCATACGCTAGTCTTTCTGGATACACAATGGACACTTATCCGACGCTTTTGAGTCCCATTGACAACTTTTCCTTTTCTCACTTTACAAATAGGTGAGCACGTTGACTTTAATTTCTCTGTGGCAAACTTTAACTAACGACCTTATTGTGAAGTTCTGGCAAGCCAGCCTCTCCTACTGCTCCCTCAGCTGCTCCTCGCACGCCTTTGCCAAAATCGAGCAATGACTGGCATGAACTCCTAGATGGGTTCTCATTCAATATTTGGGACAGTCCATTTGACCAAAGACAAGTGAGTGAAGCCCAGCAGTATAGAGACGATGTAGATGGGTTTTGAGACGTTACCCGACTATAGGCTTCTGCGACTGCTTGGCGGCCGGACATCTTTAGATCGCTCTCGGATTCCTTCACAGATTCTCCTTCGTCCTCTTCTTCCTTTCTCTCTTCGACGACTTGCTCTCCTTGGGAGACTTGTCCTGGTCTTACTCCGGCCAGTCCGGAGCTTCCGACCTTCGATGATCTGAGGTCTCATTATCCAGGACCGCTTCAATTCGATTCTGCCGGCGAATCATCTGCGAACGCATTCAACGGCCTTTCTCTCGGCTCACCTTTGCGATCCCCTATCTTATTGCCTTATCAATCTGAGTCTGGAGTTGTAGAGCCGTACAACCTCATGAACCACCATCACACCACTACTTCTATCGACACCTCTAATCTCATTTCCAATGCATTGGCACTCGATCTCTCGGTAGACACGAACTTCGCCGGGAGTTCGCAGCCAGAATCGATTTTACTTCCTCCTTTCGGTGAAAGTCTGCTTACTCCGCTTAGAAGCAAGAGCCCATCCCCGTTCTCCGAGCTCAATGAAGCGTCATCACCTCCTGCGGGCGTTTCGACACACACAGGAGGGAAGATTGAAGAAAATCACTTACTCTCTGCTGGTTTTCCTTCAGAAAACTATCTGCAAACTCGTGTGACCCGACGAAAGACCTCTCGCATCGATTATGCTGAAGAGGGTTATGAAGGAGACAGCGATGATGACTATGAGGAGGGTAATTTCGACGATTCTCCTCGAAGTGTTAAGCGCCGCAGAGCTGGGCAGAGCGGAGCAACCTTCTCGCTCGACAGCGACGAGGAGCTCAGCGAGGACACACAAGAGTCTGTTGGGCGCGGCCGGAAACCGCGAGGTCCTGGAAGAGGAAAAGGTGGCAATGCGGGCGCGGCTGCAAAACGCAAATGCAAACAAAGGCACCATTGTCCGCGCGATGGATGCCGATCCTCATTCACACGTGTGACAGACATGGAGCGCCATGTTGCGAGCGTACACCGTCCGGTCGACACCGACGCCAACCGTTGCGCGTTTTGCCGTAAAGCGTTCTCGCGGGAGGATGCTGTGTTGCGCCACGAGAACGACAGCTGCCCCATGCGTCCTAAGAAAAAGGCTGTCGAGCGCTGGATGTGATTCAAGTTCTTTTCGAGTCTTCTCACAACCTAGATGTAATCTTAATTTGAGGTGAGTGGTGATTTCTTGACAAATGTTCTTCATTGGATCTCATATGCTTGTCACTCAGCATTCTTCTTGCGATCCCACCTTATTCTTGTGGTCCTTCTTCTCCTTTAGCTTTGGCCGAGAGCCAATTCCTCCAACGTCACATGCAGGCATCTGAATAGTGATCCCTCCTCACGACCCATCAGGATTAATTAAAACGACGCACGAACAATACAACCACTTATTTACCGACAACTATTTATAATTCCTACCTTCGCTCCTTTCCTTTCATCGCTTTTTTGCGTGTAGCTGTGTATATATATTACTGGGTTTTCACTCGGAGTAAGATAAGACGTCGGAATAGACTTGTTGCCGGCAAGTACAACGAAACAACGATGTATTTTTTNATTTTTTTNAATTCCATTTTGGTCTCTGCCGCTCTCTCTAGGGAAATATTATATTCTTTTTTNACAATTGCTTTTTTNGCTGGTCTAGACGTCTGTACGGAGAAAAGCCGGATTGGATATATATGGGAGCAATATTAATGTTGCGCTGTGACAGTGACAAATCCGAAACAAGAAAGTCCGAGAACTAGCCGGCATCTAGGCGTGTCGGCAAGATAGTTGATTAGTCATATTATCGCTGGCGGCTGCGTTTGGTCGATGAGCTAAATTACCAAAATTGCATGTAGTCCATAAAAACGCTTGGCAGGGGGAAAATCGACCCTTTAAATAAAAGACCGCGATCGTATTTTGCATATACTATACACCTCCACGAAGGCCGATGTCCGAAGTCGATTTCTAATTTATGTTGCACTGACCTGCATTTTAAAGTGCTATTAATATTAATATTAATATTGCTATTGTGTTACACCTTTGAGCGGACGGACAGTCACGAGGGAGACGGACGACCGCGTGTGGGTCACGTGCCCTTGTTGTATTACTTAGTTAGGGCCGGTGGTTGAGACATCCAAAGCCCAGCGCGTACGGCACAACACACACCACCCCTCTTCTCCTCCCACTCACAACAACTGTCCTTAGGATCTCTTGCTCTTGCTGCTGCTTTCTGAACTGTACAGAATCTGCGTTCACCAAAGCGATATCAGCCTTCATCTATAATGGCCCCCAAGAAAGGTGCTGCTGCAACAACTGCTGCTACAGTCCCCCCCGTCGCCGCTCCCGCCGACGCTGCGGATCCTCCGCCTGAGACTGTGCCTACCGATCGGGCTGAAGGTGAAACGGCCGATGCCATTGCTGCACCCATGAAAGAACCGAAGAAACGCGGCCGTAAGCCAGGGAAGACTGGCCCCAGAGAGAAAAAGGAGCCGCCTGTGGCATCTGAGCGTCGTGCATCGGCACGGATCGCTGCCAAGAGCCCTACAGGGCCCGTAGAGCCTAAGAAAGCACCAGCTCCTAAAGGCAGGAAGCGCAAGGCAGCGGTGGTTGCTGAAGATGTTAAAGATATAGAGAAAACGGAAGGCGAGGTTTCGGGAGAGACAACGGATGAGCCGGTCGCTAAAAAANGTATGTTTACTTTTTTTTTNCTGACTTTGATCGCTTGGGCTGATGTAACTCTTATTAAGGCGAAACCTGCGTCTAAGGCTGCATCTAAACCACCATCCAAGGCTGTGTCTAAGCCAGCATCCAAGACTACGTCTAAGACATCCAAGCCAGCCTCCGGGACATCGAAGCTGCAGGCTGCTAAACCAGCTTCAAAGTCGTCCACAGCTAAGCCTGTATCAAAGACAGCCGTAGCTAAACCTCCATCTAAGAACACTGTCTCTAAGGTCTGTAACCGATCCATATGAACTTGTGCTTATTCTGACCTTTCATCGGTTCGATCAGGCTGAAAATAAAGAGAATGCTTCAGCTGGACGGGAGACAATTGCCGAAGAAACCGCAGATGAGCTAGCAGCTACAGAGGTATGTTTACCAAATCCTTCACGTTTATTCTTTCTCCTGCTTCAACCTTCTTCTCACTTACAGGGTCAAGTTGCGGTGCTATGAAGACTCAAAGTCGTTGTATCTTGTATTGGATTGCCTTTTTACAGTGTTTCCGTCCTTCCCGCTCGTTTTCTCTTTTCTAAATGTTCCTGCTTCTATGTTTCTCGCACGACGATTGTCGACGTCAATGTCTTTGCCTTGGTCTTACGATGAGTTGTCTCTGTACCAACTGTTATCGTTATCCGCTTCCCCTTGTGTCTATTGGCATTCTTTTCTCAGTTGTTCGGCTGCATTGCATGTTGTGTGACGTATGTGAACAAGCTCGTGTACAGGCTCTGTTTGGCAGTGGGACGGGACCTTCATCGACAGAGATGTACACGGCATATTGTTCAAGTGTACTTTTTTNCATTTCACTTGTTTCACCTTTCCTTCTTTTAAGTTTATTACTTTTGCGCCAATCTGCTACGTTTGCGCAACCCCATCCATCCTGTTTCCTTTTTCCTTCGGTGAAACCTTTTTCCAAGCTTCGTTCCAAATTCTTCAATTATGCTTTTTTTTTCCGGCGCTTTTACCTGCTATTCATATGCCGTTCTGAGTACTAGTTGCCATTTATTTTACTGTTCGATGCTTATTTATGAATACAGGTTCTGCCAGGTGTATTAGTGCTTCATCAGAGACACTGAAACAGTGACAAATAACGTAATAACGTAAGACAGATATGGCCAGGGTCAACATTATCCAGTCCTGAATTCAACTTGAACTCGAACATCAGTCTCTCAGATGTTCTTTACTGTTTCCTTAGGTCCGATATTACGGATTAATACGGAATACCAAGATGAAGCGTCTTTATGATATGTGGCTTTGTACCGGGAGGAATCACAGCTTCTTAGGCATCTAGTGTTATGTGGCTAACAAGGACACTGCGCTCCTAATAAAAGAATAAAGGCCCACCTTGGGTCGTCACCCATCTTCACCTCCGACTTGCCATCTCTCCTCGAGCGTCGATGTCCCCTCGTAAAGTTGTTCTCGCCCGTGGTCAGAGAAACTCTCTTGACGATGCTATGCATCATTCGAAGTCTTCCAGTTCCTTTGATTTCGGAGTAGTGTAAGTACTTCTCAATAAGTTACAAAGTCAAGCGTACTTATAAAGATGACTCCTATACCTTCCCCTAATATTCCCGATGCTGCGGAAATCTGGCAGTCAAAATGTCGGAATATCTCGCAGAACACTCGTAGACCCGAATGGGAGGACAGAGAAGTTCATTCAATTACTTCATTGGCGCTACCTACCTCTAGAAATCCTACAAATTATCTTACTCTTCCTTGACCGCTCGGCACTCATTCGTATGACTCATGCGTGCCGGCTCTTTAGACGTCTTGCCATTGGATACTCCCGCCTGTGGACCGTCCTGGAGAACTTTTGCCAGACCTACGATGAGCTCGCTGCATACCTCGAGCGCTCTAATGGGATGCCGCTTTCCTTGTTCGCAACGTATGATGCACCTGACTCCTTCGTCCACCATGCGTGTGCCACGTCTTTTGCGGACTTCATGAGGCTGGTTTTGCCGCATGCCGATCGCTGGGAGCGTTTCAAGTTTGTTTTCAACACTATAGGCTTGGATAGCGAGTTTCCCGATGACCTCTTTGCGCAGGCTGGGTGTGCGGACCTTGATTTACCTCGCCTCAGGCACTTGAGCATTGACTGTGGGCCATCAATCAATTTCCTTCCTATCGACGACTGGCGTACGCCGCAGCTTGAAGACTTCAGCTGCCGGAACACGATCAGCACTTGGATCACGAGCGAGACAGTGACTTACTTCAGCTTCGACTATAGTCCGCACGAGATCACATACCTGGATGTGGAAAATCTCCTCCTATGCCTTGACAGCCTCCCGTCGCTGACCACCCTTGCATTGCGGTTCGGATATTGCGAGGCTGGCCTGTACTCCGAAGACCAAGGTGCAAATGTATACGACAGCGAAGACGAGGAAGACGACGCTGGACGACGCCCTGTCGAGCGGGTGAAGCTCACCAAGCTTGAGGGCCTGGAGCTGACGATAAACGGGAGGGACGACAGCAGGGACCTGCAGGCACTCATGGGTGCAATAGAAGCGCCGGCGCTCCGGTTCCTCGAGATACACCTGATCACGCGCCACGGGTGCTGCTGGGTGCAGTCGCTCGTCCCCAACGATGCAGACAGGATGTGGCCAGCGCTCGAGACCGTCAGCATCGTCGAGGGTTTCTGGGAGCCCGACGGGAGCGCGAGTGCCAACAGCAACAGCAACAGCAACAGCAACACCAATACGGACCGCTCGGGGTGGGCGCTGTTCGTCGCGCTCGCGCGCCTGCCGCAGGTGCGCAGCCTGTACTTCGGGAGCCCGTACACCCCGCTGCTCACGGGCGCCGTCGACGCCAATTTCTTCTGCGACCCCC
>SGPK01000327.1:0-28429 GCA_004802695.1 Phellinidium pouzarii
ATCAATGATGGTCACATGGCCAATACATCAAATTTGATGGTCACATGGTACACCCTAAGTCATACTTCTGGTGTCACATGGTACCATCCATATCAAAATAACCCACACAGGGTCTAGGCTCCCACAGGGGTCCCTTATATAATATTTTGACCCACATAGAGTCCTAATTAGGGTCCACATAGAATGAAAGTAAATGCACATTTGTTCCACTAACTCACATAGAGCCAGTTTTGTTCAATCTTGCTTGTTTGGTGTTTCCCTTGCTTACTAAGGCTTCATAAGCCTCCATTGACATTTCTTGAATATATAATTCTTGCATGACAGCAGTTCCCATTTGGCAAGGCTTTGTTCCCATTCCTTTTGCGCATTGAATGCACCTAAGGTTCAGATCCACCTTAGGGATGGGTGGTGACAGGGTAGGATGGTTGCAGCCTCTTTTGTGGTTGCATTGGCCCTCTTGTTCCCGGTGATGAGGGAGTGGCCCAGTACCCATGCTAGGGTGATGCATATGCTGGGGTGCGCCTGGGTGATATTGTGGAGTAGGGCAGTGATGTTCCACACAGTATTTGCACCCGGGCTGAGGGTTGGATGCTGTATCTGATGGAGGACCAGCATGCAGTCCAAGAAGATGGTGACGGAGGATGTGGGGGTGTTTGATAGGGAGAGGGCCAATCCCTCGTTGAGGAGGCTTTCAAGTGCTTTCTCAATTGCGTAGGTTTCAGTGTCACCTGCTACTGCTGGGTGGTCGAGGGGGCACCCTATGGCTGCGACTTCTAGGCTCCCCTGTACACAATAACCAAATAGCCAGTTTTGAAGTCTAGGGGTTCAGGTCCTGATGTTGAGCCGTCTGTGAACATGACAAGGTGCGAGTGGATGGTGTCATTGGTCATGGCTTCCGCCATTTCCCCTCACCTTTTTTTGGAACTATCATGATGTGTTTATGCAGTGCAATGAGAGTGGTATGTGACAATGTTTTAAAAACTTCCCTGATTAGGATGTGGCTTAGATGTCTGTGTCCCACCTCACAACGCATCCCACCTCAAATCTGCGCATCCAGAAGCTCTCATTGGACAGGGATTGAAGAACTGGATCTTGATTTTTTTTCCTAGGATGAAGGAAGATTCAGACTGAAATGTGTGTAACAATTCTCATCTGCATGCTCCGAGTCAGATCATTCACTCTCAAAGTCCTCTTTCATTGTGATTCAGATGATAAAATGCAGACATTATTGATCATGGCCAGGTGTTAAGCCAAAGGCTGTAACAGTGACGAGGTAACGAGTAAGAGCAGAGTGACGAGTAAGCTGAGAGCCGAGTTAGGGCCTGAGAGGATTGACTGGTACTGATGAGGCTCAGTGAGCACACTGGTGGACTAGGTGACAAGGTGTTTGGCTATGAGAACGAAGAGCTCAAGCTTGGGGCTTAGGGCTCTGAGTACATGCCTTATATACTACTGGTACATAGGGGTAGAAAGAGATGGAAAGTGATGGAAAGGATGACTGAGCAAAGGATGAGCATCAGTCAGCATAGAAGGGTATGGAACTTGGTGGAACAAGTGATCAGGTGATACAGGGGCTACTGTTGAAGTAAGCGGAGTGATGAGATGAGATAGATAAGCGAAGTGATGTGATGAGATGAATAGATAAGCGGGGTGATGTGATGGGATAAGGTAAGGAAATTGTAACATTGCCTNCCCTTTCAAGGATCAACAATTCTCCGCAATTGTTAAGACAAAATAAAAAAGAAAAAGAAAAAAAAGGGGCAACCATTTACTGGTGCAGAAGGACGGATGGGAATAATGGGCGTTGTGAAAAGATAGTTAAGAAAACGCACTGGTAGTTTATTGTCATTGCGGACAAGTATAGTTTTAGGTCGATTTCGGACCAGGTTCCGACATGTTTCAGTCGGATGGGTAGGGGCAGGTAAATTGGTTGTGCCCAATGTCCCCGCAAAGGATGCATATTACTGGCCTTGGGGAGATCCGAATGGTGTGTTGTCCAAAGGGGAGTACCTGAGTATCCCGATCGGCAGATCCATGTTCATGGTTGGCTGATTGTGACGAAGTGGGAGAAGTTTGGATGGCGGTCTCCGATACTTCGATGAATTGGTCCTCTGAGTCGTCAACAATGGAGATTGGATTTTCTGGTGAACCAGATGGATATGTCTCCAGGTTTGGGATAGCAATAGGGGGAGGAGAGCTGTCCGAGCTGATGTCAGTGGGGACGTCCTCGAAGAATTGAGAAAGAACGTCAGCTGCTCTGTGGCGTAGTGCCGCATTGAGGAAGAATCGGCTTTGGTCATTGTGGAGATGTTCCGATCGATGATTTTGGGCCATCATTGAATGGAAAGCTCGGAGGCTGGCGGAGTGAGTATCAATAATGTTTGCGAGGATTCGCCTTTGTTGACGGAGCGCATGGATGTTGAACAGTAAGGTGTCGTGGATGTACAGGGGTATTTGGATGGCCTGGTTTTCGGGTTGGTCAATGAGGTTGTCGATGGCAGGGCGTAGGTCAGGGTCATTGAGTATGTCACGTAGGTGGTTGATATTGGCCGAGTGATGATGGGGGTAGGGGGAGTAGGAGTGGGGAATGCGAGGGTTGGAGCGTTGGGAAGGCATAGTGTAGTAAGGACGAGGGGATGTGGGTTTTTTGTGGTTTGGAATGTGAGGGAGTGGGGAAATGATTAGAGGAAGTGCAGGGTTTTATAGTCGTTGAGGATTTCAGGGGCATTTTCAAAGTCAGCTTCTTTGAGCCATTCATTTGCCGATGACGGGTAGCCTTTCCATTTGATGAGATATTTGCGCCGCTTTCCGTTCCCACTGTGGGAGACGATGGCTTCAATTTCAAACTCTTCGTGGCCATCGATAAGGTCTGGCGGCGGTTGAGTGAATGATGGGCCGTGGGAGTCGGTTTCAGCAAATGGGGTAAGAAGCGAGGCATGGAAGACTGGGTGAATTCGCCATGCTTTCGGGAGTTTAAGGTGGTAATTGAGGGGGGAAAGAACTTGTTCGATAGTGAATGGTCCTTCCCGTTTAGGGGATAGCTTGCGGGATCGATTGGGGAAATGGAGATGGGTGGCTTCTAGCCAGACTTTGTCGCCTAGTTTAAATGGGGTAAAGTTGCGAGAAGTGTGGCGAGCCATGTGGAGTCGGGCAAGGTCGTGTGCAGCTAGTGCTTCTTTTCGGATAGTGGAGAGAAGGCGGAGTCGTTCGGATAGGGATGGAAGGTTTGTGGGTTCAATGGCAGGTGGAATGGGGATAGGGTTATAGCCGAGGATGATATTGAATGGGGAGGTTTTAGTGACGGAGTGGGTTTGGAGGTTGTGAGAAAATTCGAGGTCAGGGATGGATTTGGCCCAAGTATTTGGTGCAGTACCGCAATAAATGCGCAGATAAGCCTCGATTTCTTGGTTGGCTTGTTCCGTTTGTCCATCAGTTTGTGGGTGATAGGCGGTGGAGAGTTTGGATTTGATGCCTAGGTGAGAGCAGAGGGTTTGGAAAACATGTGATGCAAATTGAGAGCCTCGGTCAGAGATGATACGTTTAGGGAGTCCAAAGTGGCAGTAGACATTCTGGTGATAGAGGAGTGCAGTGCCGAGGGCATCAATGGTTTTGTTGCAGGGGCATAAGACGATGCCTTTGGATGAGTCATGGTCTACAATGACCATAAGGGAGTCAAAAGAGTTAGAAAGGGGTAAATCGGTGATGAAATCAATAGAAACAGATTGAAAGGGTAATGCAGATGGATCGGCAGGGATAGGAGTGAGAGGGGGAGTAGTGGGATGGGTATTAATTTTCATTTGTTGACAAGCGGCGCAGCCATTGATAAAGTTTTTGACAAAAATAGTAAGGCCAGGCCACCAGTAGTGTTGACGAATAAGGGAAGTGGTTTTGAATATGCCAGGGTGGCCGAAAGAAGGGAGGTCATGGAAAAGATGAAGGATTTGTTGTTTAAGGTCTTTGTTATCAGGAATATAAATGTGTTTGCGAAATAGGAGAAGGTTGGAGTCAATTGTCCAGTCATCAAGGGAGAATTTGAAGGGGGAAGGGATATTAAGAGTTTTAGCACGGAGGATGGTATTGGCAAGTTGGTCAGTGGTTTGGGCATCTTTAATGCGGTTGTGGAGGTCAACGTCAATTTTGCCAATGAATAGGGTGTCAGGGAGGAGAGTTCGTTCTTCATCTGGTTCAGTGCCATAATCAGATCGTCGAGATAGAGAGTCGGCACCAGGGATGTCTTTGCCCGGTTTATGGGTGATAGAGATGTCAAATTGGGATAGGAAAAGGTTCCAGCGAGATTGGCGAGGAGTGAGGCGACGGGCTGCCTGGAAGTAGGATAGGTTCTTGTGGTCACACCAGATGATCGTGGTGTGGGGAGCGCCTAAGAGATAGTGTCGCCATGCTGTAAGCCCTCGGATAATGCCAAGTAGTTCTCGATCATAGACTTCGTATCGTTGTTGTGCAGGTCCAAATGCTTCAGATATGAATCCACATGGTTGGAGGTCACCATTGGAATTGGCTTGGTATAGGACAGCTCCTGAGGCAACCTTGGATGCATCGGTTTCGAGGATGAATGGTTTATTCTTGTTGGGGATGAGTAGGGCTGGTTGTGAAGAGAAGAGGTCTTTGAGGGTAGTGAATGCGTTAGTCCGAAGTTCGTTCCATTTCCAGGGTTCATTGGTGCGGGTGAGTTCATTAAGGGGGTAGGCGATGCTGGAGTAGTTGGGGATGAAATGGCAGTAGAAGTTGCAGAATCCAAGGAAGCTACGGAGTTGTTTGACAGTGTGGGGTTCAGGCTATTGTTGAATGCCTGCGAGTTTGACAGGGTCCATGTGAATGTTGTTGGGGCGTATGATCATGCCCAGGAATCCGACTTCCTGAACTTCGAAAACACATTTTTCTGGTTTCAGAAACAAATCATTTTCTTGTAGAACACTGAGGACTCGGTTGGTTTTGCGACGAAGATCTTCCAGGTTATCAGAGAAGATGAGGATGTCATCCATGTAAATGAGGATGGCTTCTTCTGTGATGATAACTCGAAAGATGTCATTCATGAACATTTGGAAAGTGGCTGGGGAATTGCAGAGGCCGAAGAACATGACCATGGGTTCGAAAAGACCACGGATGGTTTTGAATGCAGCTTTGTGTTGGTCACCTTCTTTGATACAAATGTTGTTATACCCAGATCGTAGGTCCAATTTTGTGAAATACTTGGCGTTTCTGAGCTTGTCCATGAGATCACCAATGAGTGGGAGGGGGTACGCATTTTTGATGGTTCCTTCATTGAGTGCACGATAATCCTGGCAAGGTCGGAGAGTACCGTCTTTTTTGTCGACAAAGAAGAATGGTGATGCCATGGGTGATTTGGACGGGCGAATGTATCCTTTGCGTAGATTTTCAGTGAGGAATTCATCTAGTGCGACTTCTTCTTGTGGTGTCATGGAATAAAGCTTGCAATCGCGAGGTATGAAATCCGGTTTGAGATCGATAGCATGGTCATATGGTCATTCAATAGGAAATCGTTCTGCTGCCTTCTTTTCGAATAAATGGATGAAGTTGTGGTAATTGGCCGGAATAAGATCCTTGAGTGGTTTACTGGTTTTGGTGGTACGTTGGGCCAAGGAGGTTGCAGTAGTGGTTCGCCTGATAGAGATCGTTCCTTCTTTCCAATTGATTATGGGATTACGCTGTTTAAGCCAAGGTAGACCCAGGATGATGTCTTCTTTTCCAAGTGAGGTGACCAGGAGAAATGCCAGAGTGAGTTTATTTCCAAATAAGAGGGGGCGAAGTGTGTAGTGTGTGATGGTGCCGTTTTGGTTAGGGGTGCCATCAACATTGTGGACTGGGATGGGTTTGACAAGTTTTCGAACTGGGATACGGTGTTTAGCAACGAATTTTGAGTCAATGAATTTGCCTTCCGCTCCAGAGTCGATGAGGGCATTGCTTAAGACGGTTTGACCATAAACTTTAACTTGAACAGGAATTCGCATTGTAGGTTTCGACGAATCAGATACAAGTACAGGTGATATGGTAATGGGAGGGCTCAGCGCCTTTCTGATCCTCCGTTTCAAAAATCCGTATTGTCTAGCTCCATCAGGACTTCTTCCGCAACATTATTGCCTGCATTCTGCAACAGGGAGCGGATGTGGGCGATGATTTCAGCCTTTGAGGTGGGTTTTGCTGGTTCAGCTGCCACGGGTGCTGGAGTTGTAGGTACTGGGTCAGGGGCGACTTGGCGGATGGTGGTTGGTGTGCGGGCTTTGTATTTGGTGCAGTCCCGAGCATTATGTCCGACTTCCCGACAGGCTAGGCAACGTCCTTCCTTCATGCATTTCTCACGTTCTTCTGGTGTCAGCTTCTTGGGGCGGTTGGGTGAGTTGGTAGGTGTGGGGGAAGAGGAAGTGGTGGTGGAAAAAAGGTTTTTGAAGCGGGTAGAACGTGGTGTGGAGGGTGTTGTGGTGGTGCCGGTGGCATTGAGGGCCTGGAGTCGGCGGTAAAGATTGTCAGCCCGAGATGCTGCTTGGTACCATTCCTCCATGGTGTCGGGAAGTTTGTCTCTCGCATAGATGCGTTGTATGAGGCCACGGGTGAGACCTTGCTGGTACATTTCGGACAGCGCATTTTTGTCTGTTATATTGGAGCGGGTGACCAGGGATCTGAACTGAGTGTTGTAGTCATCGGCTGTGCCTGTCTGTTTGATGTTCAGGAGTTGGCGTTGGGCATCAGCACTGTCATCGGTGGTGATGAATGTGTTTCTGAAGTCATTGAGAAAGTCAACCCAAGTGCCAAAACCGGTAATTGTGTTGGTAGTAGGGTTTGGGGCAAGGGCAACAGTGGTGCGGTTGGTGGCCCAGTCTCCTGCAGCTTTTTCTTGCATAAAGGAGAGGACGAAGATGATTTTGCTTTTGTCTGTGTTGTAGATCCGCTCATTGAGTGAGAGGTAGGCTTGGCAACTGGATAGGAAGCGGCGGGCATAGCTTTTGTCACCATCAAAGTTGTTGGGTTTGCTGAGGCGGGCCTCTCCTGTGGGGTTTGGGGTGGACATGTTGGCTAGTGAAGTAGGTGCTGGTTGAGGGGAAGGAGGGATGTGGGATGGCGTGGTGCTAGTGGATGGGGTGTGTGGGAGAGGTGTAGACTGAGGTTGTCGTTGCTGGATGTTGGAAACTGGTGGGGTGGGAAGTTCGATGGTCGGTTGGATGGGAGACGGGTTAGGTGTACGGGTTTCTTCAAAAATTTCACGGTAGTTGGGGATGGCTATCTCAAAGTGGATTGCAGCGTCTTCTGGGTCGTTGGTGAGGTAGAACCAGTNGGGGGGGTTGATTCGGTTGTGTCTGTTCCCAGGAGTAGTATCGAGTTTCTCCCCTGGTTGTGTCTTCAAAGACTTTGTACTGGTGGTTCCAAGTGGAACGTCGAGTTGGTCTGGTAGTTGGTGCTGGTAATTGGGCCGTGGTGAGTTGGGTTGCCTAGACGTAAAAACGTCGGCAGGTAGGTAAGCTTGAGCTAGTGTTAAGCCAAAGGCTGTAACAGTGACGAGGTAACGAGTAAGAGCAGAGTGACGAGTAAGCTGAGAGCCAAGTTAGGGCCTGAGAGGATCAATTGGTACTGATGAGGCTCAATGAGCACACTGGTGGACTAGGTGACAAGGTGTTTGGCTATGAGAACGAAGAGCTCAAGCTTAGGGCNTTAGGGCTCTGAGTACATGCCTTATATACTACTGGTACATAGGGGTAGAAAGGGATGGAAAGTGATGGAACGGATGACTGAGCGAAGGATGAGCATCAGTCAGCATAGAAGGGTATGGAACTTGGTGGAACAAGTGATCAGGTGATACAGGGGCTACTGTTGAAGTAAGCGGAGTGATGAGATGAGATGGATAGATAAGCGGGGTGATGTGATGGGATAAGGTAAGGAAATTGTAACACTCATCCTTTGCTCAGTCATCCTTTCCATCACATTCCATCTCTTTCTACCCCTATGTACTAGTAGTATATAAGGCATGTACTCAGAGCCCTAAGCCCCAAGCTTGAGCTCTTCATTCTCATAGCCAAACACCTTGTCACCTAGCCCACCAGTGTGCTCCTAAGCCTTACCAGTACCAGTCAACCCTCTCAGGCCCTAAACCAGCTCTCTGCTTACTTGTTACTTTACTCTACCTTGTCACTCGTCACTGTTATAGCCTTTGGCTTAACAGACACATCATATGGTGGGAATATGCAGTGCTTAGCCTAACATGCAGTATATTTACCACTGTATAATGTGTTTTTATAGCTAGAGACGTGTTTCTACACTTTTTTGCATTTTATCATTCCTAATGTGCTTAATTAATGGATTAAGCATGTTATATGCTTTAAAAATGATCAAAAATATATTTAGAGGGCATAGTGAGTATAGTGTTGCTCATTCTTACAGTTCAGCCAAGCCCTTTGTATCTCCCTCAATTTCTGGCTAGATGGCTTCAGAAACTCTGTACCTACAGGTATGATAGTAATAAACAAGCACATGTAGTGTTTTTATAAATTTATCTTGAACTTGTATCAGAAAAAAATTTCAGAAAGACATTGTGCACGCTCTCCAGAAGACTTTGCAGTGATGAGTTTGACTTTAAACCTGAACTGCTCTATCTCACCCAAAACTCACAAAAAAAAAAAAGGCAAAACTAATGGCTTATGCACCTATATGCTGGTAAAATTTTGAATCATAAATGTGTGTGGAAGTGCTGGAATAAAATGGTAAAGGAAATTGTGGTCGTGTGAACCTTAGCAAAATTCAAAAAACACTTCTTGTTGCAATTGCAAGCGCTGTATCATTTCTATTTTTTTGTCAGAGAGCCATGAAATTTTCAAGAGACACTTTAAATACCATATTCTATATCTATACCGAATTTTGAAATATCCGGACATCCCGTTCGTGAGGTACATAAGTTTTGATTCATTACTACGAACAATTCATGACCCGCCACACTACAGTAGCACCTAGTTGAGCGAGACGAGCCTACTTGGGTAACTCGGAGTACGCGTCACACAGACAAGATCACGTGAACATTTGGACTCCGCGACTTCGGTTCAAAACTTGGTGGCGACAGACCGCAGACCATTACAGTCGATCCTCTCATATCGGAAGCCCATTGAATATCCATTATAAGAGGTTATCCAATAGGGAGGTTCACTATAATTATGTAACTGGAAATTGTAGTCATTCTGGGTGGGAATTTATGAAACCTTTTACAACCTGAAATACTGAGCCTATTTAAATTCTCAATTCAGTATAAAACGTTTCCATTATCTCTTAGGGTTTATTCTAACTATCAAATCTATCAATTATGGGAGGATATCCATTTCATTGATAGAGTAATCCATTACGGGAGGTTCGACTGTATCAAGTTATCTCTCTCGACGACCTTAACTTCGACATCTTCCTTATTTCTTAGTCACAGGGATTTCAAACAGGAAGATCAATCGCCTAGGTATTGGAAATGTATCTGGAAAAAGTCTCTGAGCTAGATCCTCTAGTCTACACGACTAATTGTTTTTGAAAATAGCAAGATTCGCTAATGGGATCGGTATGCTTTCCTAATCTATCACTGGTAGTCGGCAAAGAAGCAAAAGAAGTCATTGACAGGGATGGCATCAACAATATCCAAACCGTTTACAATCCACTGCCAATGTAAGTCCGAATTCATAATAAACCGGAGATAAAAGTACACAGATTCGAAGAGAATCGTCATGGTGACTGAAGAAATAAAATAATCTAGGTTGCAATGACGAGGTTACGTGCCATAGTACTCTGGTGGAGGCGGCGTTCGCGGGTATGTCTGCGCGATCTTTCGCGCCAGCTCTATCGGGAATTCAAGCGAGCTCGGGCTCAGCTCTGCAATCGCGTTTCGAGAACTAGGTCTTGATCTTGATCCACCGGGTCCTCCGCTGTGAATACGACTGTCAGGGCGTCCTGTTGACGAGCGTCGCGAGCGAGAGCGTGATCGGAGAGATGGCGACCGCGAAGCTAAAGTTTGAGCGCCAACACTTGCAAGGCTCCGACTGCGCCGCACGGAATAAGCGGGGAGCGACTCCACGTCTTCGTCCATTTGGAATGTCGCACGATTGGACCACGACCAGCGCGAGTCAGACGACACGCGTCGAACCTCACCCATGGATGCCAGTGGCACTTCAGGAAGTGCACGCGATCCCGACCCGTACGCGTGTGCACCGACCAGTTTCTCCCATGCTCTGGTCATATCCCGCGTGGAAGTAGATGCGGAGCGTGACGGAGCGGCTGAGGGATATGCGCTGCCGGCTATGGCTTCTATCGTCGAAGGAGATTCACGACCGTCCTCAGACTCCATGCGCGCTTCAGAGAGAAAGTTGTATAAAAAAAATAGAGTTCCTCGAGCGCTTCTCGGGCTTCAGATCATTATTTTGACGTGGCCAGCCCGGCGAGAGTTGGAGCGTAGGCGGAGCACCTACGGAGCGCGTTGATGGTGAGCTATTTGGTTTCGTGTATGCCTCGGAGGACGAGATTACATCTCCTCGAGGTACACTATACTGAGTTTCTTCTCTGAGCTCCGTACTCCTTCGGGGTTGCGCACTCTTTCGACATACCCACCACTTGTATAATCCGTAGATGATAATACCCGTAGACAGCGTGCATACAACAGAAGCAGCAATAATAATGCGAACGGGTATGCCCTCCGATGTTGAACGAACGTTGAATGAGGTTTCAGACTTAGAGTTTGAAGTTCGCAGAGCTCGTCGTGGGTTAGGAGAAAAGAGACGTACGCGCCGTGAGGATGAAAGTTTCATCACAGAAGAGAGAATAGAGATCTATGTGTAGTTTTTTTTTTGATCATATCAATGACTGCTCTTTATGTAGCGAATGTAGGGCAGAGTAGGAAAGACGTACCAAGGACCAATCTTGACTAGTGCTCGACTATGGTGAAGGAAGCTCAAAGAAAGCTAAGGACGGCCTTGCTTACGCGCATTTGACAAAAGAAGGAGCGTTATCCCTCCGGCAGACAAAGAGGAAAGGAGGAAACGTCTATCTGTGAAAGAGTGGTTTGTAAAAGAGTGAGGTGATAACAACAAGAACGACGTTCTGCAGACGGTAAGATGAGAAAGAACGGAATAGAGAGAGTGGAACACAAAGCCTGTCGACGTGCTGGTGAGAGAGAGACGAGGGGACAATCGTACACGCCCGGCTGTTAGATCAGATCATAGCTAATTCGACCTCCCAATAATACAGATTTGTAAGTTGCTAAAATGGCAATATTTACGTTATTGCGTTTTCGGGAGGTCGAAGCTGATACCAAACGTTCAAGTATTGTCTGATAGTTAGAGATGATAGACAGAAGCTTTCATCAGAAGCCTGAGTGTTCAGAGAGGTAGCAAGTACTAAGCCTTGTTGATGGATGCTACAGCAGCGACCAGGAAGAACTCACCGTGACTCGGACCCTGACTCGAAAGTAGCTCGACACTCCCAACATCTCTCTTTAAGTGGGATTTTATTCTATGTAAATCAACCTGCTTGATGAATAATTAAAGCTCTAACAGGGTGGTTTCCCTAGGTTTTTGTGAAAGACAGGATCTATGCAGAATATGATGAGAGTTCCGTTTCTGGAAATTTTCAGGGTGCATATAGGGCCCAAAGTGTCTTTGCTGATTATATGCACCATCATAACTCTATATTAAATCTATTATGAGAGTTATGAATGGTAAAACAATTGTTCTGTTGCAATATGTCCATTGCAGAATGACCACAGGAGGAAGATTGAGTGGGTTTCAGTCTAATTGTCATCCAACTGTCTTAAATAAGATACAGGAAGATAGGTGGAATATATTTAAAGTAAAAACAGCATTAATAGAGGCAGAATGTAAAGTTAGGAATCTATGAGGCATAGAATGTGCTAGGGTAACACAGTAAGATCTGAAAAATGCATTACAGTTGACCCTTGCATATATCCACAACCAAACCGCTCAAGATCACATAAGTATTATAGTTGTGAGTAGATACACATGTGTATTTCCTTAGAGAGAAAGGCAAAAATATGCACGTTTTCCTGTGTCTGTGGGTCTGTGCACAATATTACATAATAAGCTAAGATAAAAACTACGTAAGCAACCAGTTTCGATTACGTAGGCAGTTAAAGTTCAACGTTTTCGGAGGATCAGACAGAAAANGGTGAAAAGGTGCATTGAGTGCCATCATGGGTTTCCCAACACTCACCATGTCGATGGGAGGAACTGAACCTAAGGCTACCCCCCGAAACGATAACGACAACAGCAATAGCAATGGCAATGNGCRMCGAGTTTGGAGCTCAGAGTGCGCCCGGCGGCGGATTACGACATGTTGCACAGTCCACACCTAACCACAGCGCTAGTTCTGAGTTTGATCGGAATGTGAGTAGTCAAAATGGCTGTGTACGTGTACATTGTTCGAACTCGCCTCTCAAAGGCCGCTCAAACAGGTAGCGCACCAATTGGTCGTTCCCCAAGCTTGCCCGAGGGTAAGACGGGGTTTGTTGGCAAGATAATCAGCAAAACTGAGAAGGTATGTTTAGGCCGGGCTTCAGACCTGCCGACGAGCTGTCCCTGTATCTTGATCCTCCTCAATTGTCGGCAGGTCGCTGGAAAGTATTTCAACAACCCCAAGTACATTGCAAGGGGCGAGCTTCGCGAGTCTGGAATAACCCCCGCTCAGATCAGAGAGGCTTTTGCTGCACAGAGAGCTTCAACCATGAAGTGACATTGTCCTGCTTGAAATTCATATGCCTTTTATATATAAATTCTTTGTATGTCTGGTATCATTATAATATCAATGTAAATGTATTGTAAATTCACAGATTCGCAAGTAAAGCACTTACTCCAGAAATTATAATTTGTCAAGGGCACCTGTGTCGTGTTGCTGGAGACTAAGATAGGCGATATAGTTTCCAAATCACTTTGGGCCCTAGGCCTGGTTTCTTAGCATTCTATAGCAATCGACCTTGAGAAATACCAGGAACAGAAACAGAAACAGAAACAAAAAGATAAATTAGACGGTCAAGCCATGAGCTGCGCGTCACGTTATGCGCGTCTCGCTCACTCTCGCTCTGACTTTCAACTTCATTCTGCTCTAATCGTCCTCATTCCTGGAACGCTCGATCGTAAAGAACTTTTCGCCGGGGAGAGGCAAGTAAGGAGCTTTAAAGAATGAATCTCGCACGAGCGGCTCCGAGGAAAGGCAAGCAAACAATCAAGCTACATGCAACATGGGCCTGGCATGGCTTTGGGATACACATACTCATCCGCATAATTGATTGTGCTTACAGGCGAGAACTATGAACTCCGGGCTGATCTGAACAGCGAGTACCGCGAAAAACGCAAGGATGCCATTAAACGGGTTATCGCGAATATGACCGTCGGGAAAGGTGCGGTTGCTGCTCATTGCATATATCCGCACCGCTTACAATGTCAACGCTGACATGGTCTTAGATGTCAGTGGCCTGTTCCCAGATGTGTTGAAGAATATGCAGACGGACGACCTCGAGCAGAAGAAGCTCGTGTACCTCTATTTAATGAATTATGCTAAGACGCAGCCGGAGCTTGTCATCCTCGCGGTGAACACTTTCGTCAAAGACACAGATGACTCGAACCCGCTCGTGCGCGCACTCGCGATCCGCACGATGGGGTGCCTGCGTGCGGAGAAGATAATTGACTACCTGTCCAATCCTCTCCAGAAGTGTCTGCGCGATGATAATCCTTACGTGCGAAAGACCGCCGCGTTGTGTGTTGCAAAGTTGTATGACTTAAGACCGGAGCTGGTTACGGACAATGGATTCTTAGAGCAATTGCAGGATATGGTATCGGACAGTAACCCAATGGTGCGTAAATATTTTATGCTATACTCTGTATAAGGTATATAAGTCTTCGTTTAGGTTGTTGCCAACGCTGTTACAGCACTGACGGACATCCATATTGCCGCTTCATCTCTTCCTCCAACAACAGAAACTGAAAAGGCTCTTTTTAATATTACCCATCCTACACTACAGAAACTTCTTATTGCATTAAATGAATGCTCGGAATGGGGTCGTGTAGCAATTTTGACTGCACTGGCTCGGTATAAAGCACAAGACGACCAAGAGAGCGAACACATCTGCGAGCGGGTCATACCTCAATTCCAGCACGTCAACGGGAGCGTCGTCCTTGCTGCCGTAAAAGTCTGCCACCTCTTTTGATCGCTTTTGGAGAAATCATATGAGCATTAACAACGTATCTAGGTAATTATGATTCACATGCGGAATGTGCGGCGTGACGATCTCAACCGACAATTCGTGCGCAAGATGGCCCCGCCTCTTGTGACATTGCTCTCCTCGCCACCAGAAGTTCAATGGGTCGCACTGCGCAACATCAACCTCCTTTTACAGAAACGCTCAGACATCCTCGCGAGTGAGATGCGCGTGTTCTTCTGCAAGTATAACGACCCACTTTATGTGAAGATCGAAAAACTAGACATTATGGTTCGCCTCGCTGGCGACAGTAATGTCGATGCACTGCTTAGCGAGCTGAAAGAGTGAGTGGTATCCCTTTGTCTCCTTTTCTGCTTTATGGCATATTAACGAGCTGGAGGACAGATATGCTTCGGAAGTCGATGTCGACTTTGTCCGTAAAAGCATCCGAGCCATTGGTCAGACCGCCGTCAAGATCGAATCTGCTGCAGAGCGGTGTGTGAACGTGCTACTGGAGTTAATCTCAACTCGTGTGAGCTATGTCGTACAAGAGGCAGTTGTCGTTATGAAAGTGAGTGCAGACGACTTCTTCAACGCATAACCCCTCATCAAATTGATAGGACATCTTCCGAAAATATCCGTCGACATACGAGGGTGTTATTCCCACTCTATGTGCAAATCTCGATGAACTGGACGAACCTGAGGCAAAGGCTTCCTTGATATGGATCATTGGAGAGTACGCTAGCAAGATCGACAATGCGGATGAATTGCTCAGTATCTTTGTGGAGTCGTTCACGGAAGAAGCATACCCTGTGCGTAAAACAGCGTGGACCACCCCATAACAGTGATTTAGGATTGGACACTGATTTCCCTTCGCTACAGGTGCAATTGCAAACATTGACTGCCGTGGTTAAACTTTACATGAAGAAGCCCGATAGCGCACAAGCATTAGTACAGCGTGTGCTGGACACTGCAACGAAGGACTGTGACTCGCCCGATGTGCGCGATAGAGCTTATATATACTGGAGACTCCTATCGACCGATCCTGGAGCAGCAAAAGTACGTTATCTATAATGAACATGAGATCAGCTAGTTTTGATCTGTCCTAATAGTCTGTGATTCTGGCACATCGGCCGCCCATATCACTGGCCAGGACAACAGTATCACCTGCTTTGTTAGAAGAATTGCTAAGTGAGATTTCGAGCCTTGCCAGCGTGTACCACAAGCCTCCTGAGACGTTCATTGGGAGAGGACGGTTCGGTGCGGAGGCCATGCAGAAACTTGTCGAGTGTGTTCCAAATCCCTCACGTTGTCTCACAGAGACATACAAACTAGTTACAGAAGACATGCTAACAATGTTCTATCACCTGCAGGAAGGGCCAAGACGACGACGTCTCGACGAGGAAGGCACTTCAGACTGTCGCCGCAGGTCGGCAGGCAGAAAACCTCCTCGACTTCGACGATGCTCCGACAGAGGACGGCCGGCCTTCTGGACTCGCTGCAACAACGCTCACCGAGACACCTGCAGCGGCAAACCTTCTTGCTGGGACGTCCAGCAATCCACTCGACGACCTCGTATCGATATTTGGAGGGGCGAGTCTCGGAGGTGGGGGCGGGGCTGGGAATGGAGGTGCGTTCGGAGGGTCGAATGGATTTTCGTCGCCGATACAGTCTACACCGTCACCAGTGTTTGGACTCGGGACGCCCGCAACACTAGGCATTGCGTCACCGTCACCACTTTCGCGGTCGCAACAGCAGCCGCAAAAACCGGAAGACGATTTATTGGGCTTGTTTTAGATTATTTAATGCAATTTTTTGATGCAGGGTTTCTCTTTTCCTTTTTTTTTCTCTACTTGGAAGTTTTGCTGTCCTGCTGTCCTCAAAGGTTTCCACACATGCTTACTTCCATCAAGGTCCCAATGCATAAGCGGAATCTATACCTCACGACCAAATTGATCACATTACGCCTTATCGAATTCAGTTGTAAGAATCCCTAAATTACTGAAATATACTAATATTAGCAAACGTTATCTTTTGACGATGTACACGACCTCGTCCATTTTCCTGAAGACCTTGACTCAGGTAAGTCCTGCTCCCGTTGTGTATAAATATCATTTGTCGATGTTTGATGATACTGCTTGTAGTGCGGAATAACGCATGCCTTTGTGAATTGGGGCTCTGATCATCCCGCGTTACTCGAAGAGCTTGAGCGGCAGCGAGTAGCCAACGGAAAGTCTGATTTGGAGATCATTACATGCCCGAATGAAATGGTAGCGCTTAGCGCTGCCCAAGGGTATGCCCAGGCATGTGGGCGCCCTGCTGCGGTCCTTGTGCACGTTGATGTCGGGACGCAGGTGTGTTCATCTACTTAGCGGGTTACTCCACCGTTGCGTATTCACGTTGCTGAACTCGAGATGATAGGCCCTCGCTGGAGCGGTCCACAATGTTGATAGGGGTCGCGTGCCTGTCTTCATATATGCAGGCGCTTCGCCCTTCACTGCAGAGGGTGAACTTAAGGGATCCAGGAATGAGTGGATTATGTGGCTACAAGGTTATCCATTTTTCCTTCCTATTACAGTGTGGAGTTCCTCGGAAACTCTTGTTGATTCGTTTCACTTAGACGTGCATGACCAATCTGCCATTGTACGGCAATATATGCGTTTCACCGGGCAGATTAACAGCGGCAAAAACGTTAGTCAGGTCATCCGGAGAGGTCTCCAATTGTACGTCTGGACATCATGAATCATATAGAATTATGCCTACAGGGGTTTCTCAATCATCTTAACAGGGCAATGAGTGAACCTAAAGGTCCTGTATATCTCTGGGCACGCCGTGAAGTAATGGAAGAAGAGGTCGACGAAGACCTTGCGAAGGCTGCTTTGGATGTGAGAACCTGGGCTCCATTGGAGCCTCTTGCATTGAACCCGTCGGGTACGCCATTCAAGACCACGATTTATATTAAAATGCACCTTTTAACATCTTCCATAAGCTGCCAACGCGATCGCCCGTGCTCTTTCAAACGCGACAAGCCCGCTGATCATTACGTCGTTCTTGGGCCGGAACCCTGAGGCGGTTGAAAAGCTCACTATGCTCTCTGAAGCACTTGCAATCCCCGTCCTTGTCTCGTGTCCGACAACTGTCAACTTCCAACACAGTCATGCAAATTTCATCGAAGTAAGCTCTGGCATGGGTACTAGCGAGTGGTTGCGTTCTGCAGATGTCATCCTCATTATCGACTCGGACATCCCTTATATTCCAATGCACAATAAGCCGCGTGCGGATGCAAAAATTTTTCACGTCGACATTGACCCTCTGAAAGAAAACATGGGCATGTTTCACATCGAGGCGGTCATGCGCTGCAAGGCAGATGCGCAGGTCGCCCTCTCGCAGATCCTTGAACATCTCTCCTCCAATGTGGAACCTATTAAAACCCAAATCGCACAGAGGGCCGAGAAACTCAAGGAGCATAAACATAAACGAATAAGCAGCCTCGATGTTGCTGAATCTGCGCTTCCCGCCAATGGTTCTTTCACAATCCCGAACATTATAGCTGTTTTGCGGAAATCTCTCCCCGTTCCGGAGCGTACAATATTTTTGAATGAGAGTATCAGCAGTTATCCTCTTGTCTGGGATCATCTGCGCCCCGAATTTCTGGGGTCGGTTATTTCCTCAGGTTCATCGTCCCTAGGCTGGGGCCTAGGAGCAGCTGTGGGTGTTTCTCTGGCCAGGACAGGACCCTTAGCAAACGATCCACTTGACCTCATCATATTAATCGTGGGCGATGGTTCGTTCCTATTTGGCGTCCCGTCTTCAGCGTTCTGGATGGCCAAGAGATATAATACAGTGAGCTAATATTTTCCGCTATTTGTATAGCACTAGTGAAAAAGAAAAAANTACAGCCTTTTTTNGACGATTGTACTCAACAACGGAGGCTGGAAGGTAACATACATCTTTGCTCCAGTCCGAAACTTTCTAGCTGATATTAAGCCTTTGCTATAATCACAAAGTCGCCTCAGCTGTCTATGCTTGGAGTCTATCCGGAAGGCCACGGAAGCAAGGTCCCAGGAAGCCAGCTAACGGTCGGCTTTGGACCGGATATGCCAGATTATTCTCAAATTGCTGTCGCAGCTGGTGGTGCTTGGGGGAAACGTATAAATTTAGCTTCGGAATTAGACGCAGTCATTTCTGAAGCTGTGAATGTTGTCAGAACAGAGAAGCGCTGCGCTGTCATCGACTGTGTCCTTGAATCAATTTAACGAGCAGCCAGTTTTGTCGGAATTTAAAAAGTCTCTGTATGTAATCCAAAAACCATATAGCCTAATCATTATCAAAATGTTAGACAGAAAACATTTAACCCTGGTATTTGCGCCTCCTTGTCAAAGCTTGGGTTTGATTAATTCCTTACTTGAAAATTCCCTTCCATGTTCAAGGAGAGGTTTGATAAATTCCTGTTTGCGATTTGTTTTGGATGTCAGGATGTAGAGGTACAAACTCTATAAAACAGACCTTGTATCCGTCCGTGACTTCAGTTTGATTGAGTGGCTCTGTCTGCACTCTACGCCAGAGTGTTTCATATACTCGCCCATCGTAGACACCAAGAGCACTGTAGATTGATATCAAAGTTTAAGAAAGACAACCAATAAAGGAGAAACCCAGAAGACAAGATCCACGTACCTATCGAGTTCCCAGTCATTGTAACCGAAAGCATCTGTAAGGCTTATTGCTTCGGACAAAAGCTCTGTATAGAGCCCTACAATAGCCAGGCGCAGCGCATGCAGAGGTTCTCTTACTCTTCCGACGGAGCGGGACGAAATGATGTTGAATGACAACATGTCCAGTGCGGCTGTTTCAACAGTCGTAAGGAGGTACTTAAACACGAAAAAAAGGGAGTCAGAATGTTATGTGTTCGCAACAATACTAGTAGTACAAGAAAACGAACCAGTATGAATAATGATTTGATTATAGCCGCGCTTTCTCCTGTGAGAGGCAGCGTCTTGATCATCTCACCGACTCGCGCAGCAACATATGCCTCCGTGACGGCACGCGCAACTCGCTGGTCTGAGCCCGCATCCACCTCATTCAGATTTAGAGATATAGACCGTGCTTCAACTGCTCTGGCTGCGCGCAGCTCAAGAGCATAGATCGACAATTGCCAGTCAGTCCAGTCAGGAGCGTCGAATAAATTTGTTTGTGATTGTGTGTCAATCACCCGAAGATGGCGAAGGTACATGCTAGAAGGCGTGAGGGGAATGGGAGAGGTTGATTTTGTGCAAGTGATGTTTTTAAAGGCTTTAAGAGCCCCGCGGACTACTTGCTGGTCAAGAACAAAGTTATCGCCTTCATAACTTAAAAAAAAAAGTATTTCAGCTCTGCATGGCGGAAAAAAAAAAGGATGTATAGTACGTTGCACTCGGAACGCTATCAGCGTATAAGCGCCCGATACCCGCATATGCACTATAACCATGTCCTCCCATAGAACGGCGAGCAACTTCGACACCCTCGACAGCCGTTGTCGTGGTTAAAACCTTCAGGCCGCTGAGAATAACGTGCATTTCATTAAGTAAGGAAGTTTCTCCGCGGCTCAGCTGTGCCAAAAGCTCGTTGAAGGATTCTGTCTAACATTGTTGACAAAGGCTGAGAATGAAATCTATTGAAGGCAGGAAGCAACTTACAAGATTTCGGCCAAGCAAAATATAAACATACGCGCGCGAGAGGATAGGAAGGAGACGATGATGGACGGATGGGTAAGTAATCACCTGGTGTTCGAGTCCGTCTTTAGATTCACTTCCTTGTCGGCGGACCGTGGTGTAACGTATGGATATCGTAGCCGCTAGAATAAGAAATTATCAATAAGACAGCTTCGCCAAAATATTTATGAGACTGACCCTTCGCTAGATTCCGACCAGCCGAAGTAATCATACTAGAGTTTTTTGAGTAACTATCAGATCGGATGAGTAGAAGAGGTGAGCGCTATCCTCTCTCTCACCCGGAGCGAATGTAAAGCATCTATTCTTCTCAGTAAATACTAAGTCAACTTTATTTGAGAGCTCTACTCACGCCACCATAGCTCAGCTTTGCGTGAGGAGGCTTAACATATTCTCCTTCTTTAGTTACTTGTGAGAACTTCGACAACATTTGAGAACGCGGTATGCGGTAATGATCGAATCGTGCGTAACCGTTGTCGACACCAGAATATCCTGCCATTGCCTTGGGGCCTGCATTATCGCTGAACATGTAGTCGTCGAATAATTCGTCAGATTTAAAAACTACCTATATCGCCAATCCGAATGCCCGGGAGAGGTTTATGATCGTCTATGTTGATTTTGTGTAAGTGAGATAAACTTAAGAAAAATACATTGTCTTACCCAACGACCTCAGCTGAACGAAAAAAANGATGTGGACCAACATGTTTACCACCTGGGAGAATAAGACGCGCCTGCACGACACCGTGTGTTGCTGTCTTGCCGAGGCCGCCGACCCACCACTTCGTGCTGGTCAGTGTGGGTGAATGGATCTCGAACTCTTCTTTTTCAGGAAAATAAGTTGCAGTTGTTTCAAGTTTCGTGACATTAGTGCCGTGTCCAAGTTCAGTTTGTAGATAGCAACCAATGATATTTCGGCTCGCGGTAAGCTGCCCGAACTTTTCTAAGAGCTCTGGAGAGCCTTGAGCCATCACGACCGGTTCAAACGCTGAGACGAAAATTGATATCAGAATTTAAGACTACCAATTTCGTTGTGAGACTTAAACAACTGCTCACCAGTTGTATGTAGATGCATAGGTATTGGTTCATCGAGCACTCGCTCAACAAAAGTCATGTCTTTGACGTCCCAACCATGGATCTGACGGAGTTCTTCAAGCCGCTTTTGCATGGCTAAAGCTCTCATGTATGTCTCTTTTCTCGTCAAGTAGTGTCTAAGAAATCAGGGTAGATAATGCAAGCTTCAAATGTTAATAGCAGGCCGTGACAGCAAAAAAAAAAAATCGGTGATTAGACAGAACAGACCTTTGCGATTTATCAAATATTGGGTCAGAAGATAGAATCTCCGCGAGACGCTGGTAAATCTTCCACCCATTTTCTCCACCTTTGAAAATGGATTCAACACTAATTCAGGTCTCTTATGTTCATTCGAAGTTGCTCACCATGGAGGAATGCTCTGACAGCAACCACGTCAAGCTTCGCGCCCCGACGCGCAGCTTCAATATCTAAAGCTGTCTGGGCATTGCAGTCAATCACAGACGACATCGTGCCTTCGTAGTTGACTGTCAAGGATACGATGCGGTTACTTACCACAAGTTACCAGTAAGCTGAGCGCATAGCATAATTATGAATTACGAACTCGTGCTCAGGATTCGGCTACTGTCAATACCCGGTACTACTTTTTAGAAACAAAAAGAATGAAACATGGAATTGTTAAGAATATATATTGGCAAAGCAGTATGAAAGCGTTACTGAAGGGTACATCGTTCAATAAGTATATTTTACCGATTAAAATATGCAGAGATCTAGTAAGTTAGTCAAGCTCTCGACTCTTGGAGAAGTTTTGGTATGACGTCCACCAGTCGGTCGAATGGGAAATACTGCGTCAAGCGTTCGATATCCTCTGGTTTCTCCACAAATGTGAATTTCATGACATTGTTCCCGCGGTAGAACGCGACACACATCTGATATTGGTCGATGTACTGCACGTCTCCGACTTGCGCCTCGCCCTGGCAGCGGAACATACGGAACTCCCATCCGAGCAAAGCCTGCCCATCCACATGCAGCCAGCCTTCTACAGGGTTGCACTCTATACGCGAGAGGTCGAAACCGACAGGCTGCCCAAGCCCGTTGATGAGTGACTCTTTGATTGTCAGCAGAATGATGAGCCTGCTGAGTAGCGCGTCGTCCAGAAGCCCGGCGAGCATCTGTACTTCTTTTGGCGTTAACTATTACAAAAATAGACGAGTTATTTCATATTCTGCTACAGTGGCGCTGCGAGGAAAAAAATACCTTATGCTGCTGAGACTGCGCCCATTGCTGTACGGGTACACCGTCAGCGGATAATCTTTTCACACCGAGACCAATGTTCACTACGTGATTGCGTTTTCCCTGGCAGGCGGCCAAGATGACCATGTTGTAATCATAAGCTGTAGTAAACCCAGTCATGGTCGTTAACTGCCTGGCGGAATGCCCACCATCAACGGTCTTTAAATGACGAGTACGGAAGTGACTCGTTGAGCGCACAATCAATTGAATACCAGCAAGGCATACCTTCTCTATCCATCTCTTTCCCCTGTCCGTTTGGTGAAGATTCCATTTACTCCGGGGTATACGCTGTTGGCGCATCATTAGGAGAGGTATGAGATGAGTCAGCATTTCGCCTGAAAAACCATTGATTCAAATCAGTTTTCTTTAATGCACTGCATCAATGCGATGTTTACGAATACTTACGAAGGGTATCGTAATTCCGGGGAAGGTCTTTGAGCTTTTGTGCGAAGGCGCTATCAGGCCATGCTTCGAGGACTGCGTTGTAACACGCCATGTATTCCTGTAGAGAACACATGAGCTGGCTGCGCCAATATAACTCCTACTTCAAATCTGTGAACCAACCTCATCGGTAATGCTAGGATTAATGGTGCAACACCAGCATAGCACCGGGCTATCCATTGCGATGTCAGGGAAAAAGATAGTATTATCTAAGAGAGACATAAGACGTTAATTTACGGAGCTGTTATCCAGACGCCAAGTATATACCGAATTTATTATGCTGTGGCCGTAAGCCTGTTAGTGAGTGGCTTAGTCTTACAAAAACTTTGGGCCACAAGTAACGGTAAATGACGCAATGGCTGGGGCCACAGACAACAGTTGAAAGTGCAAGTATAAGAACACAAGGGCCACAAGGAATCTGATGACTGCGCCACGTTGCCCGTGCGTAGTTTTCTCTCTCTCTCTTTTTCTTTCTTTCTTTTGCTGCGATAGAACGACCAAGAATTTGAAGCACAGAGCGCGTCGAATACACAAATACCAGTTGCAAGAAAGGGAACCTGAGGAGCCGAGACGTTCTATAACAACGACTGTGCGACGCAGTAGTAGTTGAGTTGTGAAGCAGATAGAAACATGATCATTAACTGAAAGGCTGAATGAACGTCGGCGAACCCTTCATGGTTCGGCCATTTCCGATCAATTCGAAAAACTTTTTTAAAATTCCTTATCTCCCTCTTGAGTTCTGCATTACTTCCGGTTTATGGTCAACACAGGTACCAGAAAATAGCTAGAGGAATCATCATTCAAAATCTGCTCTTTTCTTGGCCTAGTTGTCACCACCGCCGAAACTACTGGTAAACGTGTTCTATCGCCTGGTAAATTCGGCCCGTTGGGAGGCTCAAATGGTTAAGAGAGCTCGCAAGTGGAGTGATATTCTCATCGAGGGCTGTGTATACAGCACTCGGAAATAGCAGCTGATCTGGTCGTCCCTCTAATGGAGTCGAACCTAGCTCCGAGAGTCTCTATCTTCAGCAATTTTTCTGACAAAACGTTGTTCCAGGGAGGCAGATATCATGTATATATGTACACATTCTTAAGGAGAAACTATGAGGGTCGATAACAATCAATAACTTGCAGTCAACTTGAAAGAGATAAGTTGCTGATGATAAACGATCGCTTTAAGACAGATCAGATCAAAGGAACGCCGTGGAAGATATATCTCAGATCATTCGAAAGCTCCTTGAAGCCTCGTGTCAAACGGGGATAAACGCGTCTTATAGTACCAAAAGCAGGGGAATTGAGGAGTTGAGAAATCAAGCCCATGAGGCGCGTCAACGAGGCTTTCATTTCTGATTCAGACTAAGCTGAGTGCTCGGATAATTGATTATCCATGCATGGGATTGACGCGAAGTCAGGACGCGTTTTTCTGTTCCTCGGAGCAACAGACGAGTTTATTTATTTATTTTAAATCCCTCTCTATCGTGTTCCTGACCATGTCTTCCCGATAATGCTAATGTGATTCAAACCGTTGAGCAGCAGAACACTTAGAAAGTGCGCCCAGCTCTAGGTTTACAGAAGGGCCATGTTCTTTCACCAAAACAAAATTGTCCAGGAATGTACTACTCCGACATTAAACCTGGGCCGCGAGCTTCTCTTTGCACGTCTAGACGAATGAAAAGATGGTGGACGTGCTGATCCGAGGTTACGCGATGACGGTTGAGCAGCTGTGTACTGAATACTCCAAGTCTCATAAGAAGAAAAAGCTCGTACTTTTGTCTCTCCTAGGAATCCTAGGAAAAAAATTGGGAGTTGTTGGAGGTAGTCCCTTGCTCCCAAACGTACGAGGAAAACAACGTTATCCTGCATTTGAGTCAAGGAACATGAAATTCGCCGGCAGGCATTGCGCATATTGGCTTCTATTAACTGGGTCATCTTGGAAAAAAANGAAAGCGCGCAAATGCATAGGCTCGAAAACTTACAGTTTGAATTGTAAAGCCGAGTGTCCGCACACGTCCTCGGGTCATTGGCTCGTATTATCGTCCAGTACGTCATATCTTACACCCGCCGATTGCCGATAATATGTTGCGAAGTAATACGGAACGGTCGGTATGCTTTCGCGTAACTGCTTGAATGCTGTCCATTGACGTGTACAAACTGCATCTGAGAAGTTCCTAGTCCTTCTGAAGCGCACGCAATTAACACACAATAGAAAGTGCTATGAGCGTAGCACTTGCTAGATGAGATGAATAGAAGAGTTCGTCATATGACATGGGAAAAGGCTCACCCAAATTCGGAGGTAGTAGCGGACGCGCTAACGCACGCACGCGCACGCTTTCATTGAATTCAAAAGGTCGACTTACAGCGCCAAGGAAAAGATGGCGAACGAAGGCCTTTCCGACATTACTGAGTTCGTCGGGTTTTCCAGCTTCTGTATGAATGATGCAGAAGCAGCAACGTTCAGAATGGTTAGAGGACTGGATGGTTGCGTGAGGTATGGACTGTCAATATCAATATCTGGAGAGTTTTCATATGATCTTTTTTCTCTGCTTGAAGGTCTTATCATGGTGTGCAGACATCTGAAAGCGACAACGGTTGGTGGGTGCAAGGTAAGGAAGAGAAAGTAAAAGTGGGGATAGACTTACAGTACGTACATAATCGCTGACGACAATGATTCTATCATCTTCCGAAGATTGGCAATCTCTTGCCCATCATGCCGCATCTACCCCCCNATTTGTAGCCAGTGTCACTAAGTTCGCCAACTTAAACCTTCGTATCTTGCATGTCCCGTTGAAGCCCTATCCGGCAACACCCGCCTTCAAGGCGCCGCTAACGGAGCTAGTGACCGCGACGTTGAAGCCGACCTCATCGCGCGAGGATTTCGAGGTAGTCGTGACGAGGGCACTGTCCGAAATACCCGGGCTCGCTACATGTTCATATGGCGTCACCACGGAGGACGACAGACGCTACGTGTTCGTGAACGGTTGGGAGTCCTCTCGAGGTGAGAAGTTCCGATGTTCTTTTTCGTGGGACTGACGTCGACATGCAGGCCAGCCCCCAGGCTATGGCGATAGAGTCGGCTCAAGAAATATTTCAGAGTCTGCATGACATGGCCGACTTCGAGCTGGCATATTATAAGTTGTCGGACTAGTCTTGACAATAAACGTTTCAAACAGCGAGAGCATGGAATCTTGGCTCTGCATATCAGAAAGGGAGACAATAAGCAAACCAAGTTTGCAAGAGTCTAGTACGGTTAGATTGAGTCTTGTGCTGCTTCGTCGTGAAGTTGAGCTCAAAGAAACCGCGAGTGTCTCTTTTTTTTTTCAATCAACGAGAATACCACAGCGCAATTTGAATATTTGGATCGGAGCGAAACTGCAGATCACGACGTTCCGAGTCCGAACACAACTCTCGCTCAGTTTCTCAAGCTCAACATATCCTCCAACTTGAAGAAAGTAAGAGCACGACGCTCCAGCTTCACAGACGCAATTGCAGAGATTCCTGCGTACAATTCGTATTTAGCAGAAGCAGAAACTGCTCCCTGGAATGATAACTTAGGATTGCAGGGCAGCTTATATCCTTATCCGACAACAAGTACATATTCTGGTCTGCACTCGGCCTTTCCCCAGACTACTCCTGAGACTCCACTCGCCTTCCCGAAAGCCCGCGTTACCTTCAGCATGATGTTTTCCTTGTCTCTGTGTCAACTCCAAGCGTCAATGTATCGGCAGCAATCTCAGTTACCGGGTGCATCTAATGCTGCCATCGGATGTGGAGGATCGAAATGCACATGGAGCGTACTACTAATCATTCCCTCTGCGGAATCTTTCACGGCTCGTCTGTCAGAAATGCATTGCGATAAGCATCACATTCTCAATCTACAACACAAAAAAAAAAAAAAAAAAAAAATTCAGTTCACATAACTGGCTAAACATAAGGAGCTCATTTTCACCAAATATCCAATATACGCTCTGCACAGTTGTGGGACTGTTTTCCGAAAGCGCTAGCTTGTCTGTAGGGATACCCTCCCCTTCCGCCCAATGGTCTCAGCATTATCTTATGTGTATAGCTCTCGGGGGTCGTTAGGCTTTCCCCATTTCTCGTCTTTCCATAACTGTTGGCTAGCGCTGTCATGGTATATCTCTCGAGCTCCAACACTCCTCGGGAGCTTAGCTACTCTGACATCCTGAGGCACATATGTAGAGATTGTACCTGGCATTTAGGGCCCCACTGCTCGGATAAACAGAAGACAGGGTCCAACCGGGGCAGCCAATCTACTAGTAGCATGTAAGTATGCACGACGACGAAACGGGCTAATAGGAGCGATCTTCTTCTTCTTTTTTTCGGATAACGGAAGAAGCGATTAATTTCGACTCTGCAAGGGGGGGGGGGGGGGGGGGGGGTCATCTCTATCTTTTCGCCGAGAAGTCCAGCTTTGCGCGTGTGGGCTAGCTTTGGACTGCACAAGGTGGTGAGTGAGAGGAAGGCAATGTGATGGCACAGAATGGGAACTTTATCTGGGGGTAACTAGTAAGTACGTTTTGTACAATGAAGAGAATACAATACGAAAACGAACAGAACGCAGAAGGCCATGCCCTCGTACATAATGTACAACTATATAGTAAGTAGTCTTCAATCTGACTGCCTTATTGGATTATGGACCCAATTCAGCAAGGGCGCGCGTGTTCCAGAAGGTGTTTTGGGGGGAGGAAGTGGATATTATTATATTACATGGTGGCTGCACTTTGATTATATAATGCTAGTAGCAATCTCTTCGTATAATAGAGTTACTTTCCGACTCTGCAAGCCGTACGGGTGAACCTACACTATTCGGGAGTGTACACGATTCATTATTGTCGTTCCAAGTTGTAGTGACCTGTAAATTTTTTTAATTCATTGATATTTTGCGATTTTTKTTTTTTTGCGATATTCGTGTTTATACGCTCGCTTCTTTTNCTGGCTAGCTGCTATTTTTTTTTTTTGGGCTGACAAATTGAACGTTATTATTTATTATTTGATCTCAGCGTCGAACGGTGGGAGAGGGGAGAGCGCGCGCATCAGTAAGTGTAGTAAGGGATCGGGATCGACACGAAGCACGTCCAGAAAAGGAGACCACAATCACAATATTTGCTTGAAAAATAAGTTGGAATTTATGTTGGAAAGACGATAACTTAACAGCTGTGGCTGCTTTCGCCAAGATCCAAATTATATGTATACCACCCACAAACCAACAAAAAAACAAAACANCACACACACACACACTCTCTCTCTCTCTCTTTCTCATTAAATTGACACAATTATTGCCTCCTTCTGTGTAAAAAAAAAAAAAAAACGNCTTGCTCTTCACCGTCCTCCCAGGTTGTCTGCATCTAAACATCCTCCTTTCCCTTCTCCTCCATGATCTCTGCACCAACAGCCGACCCCTTGTGCATAATCTCCCTGCCCTTCTCCTTGATCTTCGCGCTCTCCGCCCTGAGCCGCTGGAAATTGCGCTCCTCGTCCCAGTTGAACGGCGAGCGCGTCGCGAAGAGCAGGTCGACCTCCTCGAGCGTGCGGTTCGCCGTCTCGGGGTAGAACGCCCACACGAGCGGGATCGACAGGAAATTCACCGCGCCGAAGATGTACAGCGTGTTCTCGCGGATCGCGGAGAACATCACCGGGTTCAGCAGCGTCAGCCAGCCGTTGCCGATGCTCCACCCGAACACGCCCCACGCCATCCCCTTCGCGCGCACGTCCAGCGGGAACGTCTCCGTCTGCATTGTCATCATTTAAT